>CAUYON010007951.1:0-32819 GCA_963573935.1 Arctocebus calabarensis | reverse complement strand
GGCATTGTGGCGGGCGCATGTAGTCCCAGCTACTCGGGAGGCTGAGGCAAGAGAATCGCCTAGGCCCAGGAGTTGGAGGTTGCTGTGAGCAGTGTGACGCCACGGCACTCTACCAAGGGCGATCGAGTGAGACTCTGTCTCCACAAAAAAAAAATAATAATAAAAATAATATCCAGCATGGCTTCATGATCAGAACACTTAAGAAAATTGATATAAAAGGGACATTTCTTAAACTGATAGAGGCCATCTACAGCAAACCCACAGCTAAAATCATACTGAATGGAGTTAAATTGAAATCATTTTCACTTAGATCAGGAACCAGGCAAGGTTGCCCATTGTCTCCATTGCTCTTTAACATTGTAATGGAAGTTTTAGCCATTGCAATTAGGGAGAAAAGGCGATCAAGAATATCCACATAGGGTCAGAAGAGATCAAACTTTCACTCTTTGCAGATGACATGATTGTATATCTGGAAAACACCAGGGATTCTACCACAAAACTTTTAGAAGTGATCAAGGAATATAGCAGTGTCTCAGGCTACAAAATCAACACTCATAAATCTGTAGCCTTTATATATACCAACAATAGCCAAGCTAAAAAAAACAGTCAAGGACTCTATTCCTTTTACAGTAGTGCCAAAGAAGATGAAATATTTGGGAATTTACCTAACAAAGGACATTAAAGATCTCTATCAAGAGAACCATGAAACTCTAAGAAAAGAAATAGCCGAACATGTCAACAAATGGAAAAACATACCATGCTCATGGCTGGGAAGAATCAACATGTTAAAATGTCCATACTACCCAAAGCAATATACAATTTTAATACAATTCCTATTAAAGATCCATCTTCATATTTTAAAGATCTTGAAAAAATAATACTTGATTTTATGTGGAATCAAAAAAAGCTTCAAATAACCAAGACATTACTTAGAAATAGAAACGAAGCAGGAGGAATCACGCTCCCAGATCTGAGACTACTATAAATTGATAGTGATCAAAACAGCATGGTACTGACACAAAAACAGAGAGGTAGATGTATGGAACAGAATAGAGAACCAAGAAATGAACCCAGATACTTACCATTATTTGATCTTTGACAAGGCAATCAAAAACATTCAGTGGGGAAGATTCCCTATTTAACAAATGTTGCTGGGTGAACTGGTTGGCAACCTGTAGAAGACTGAAACTGGATCCACACCTCTCACCATTAACTAAGATACATTCTTATTGGATTAAAGATTTAAACTTAAGACATAAAACAATAAAAATACTACAGGAAAGTGCAGGGAAAACTCTTGAAGGAATTGGCCTGGGTGAATATTTTATGAGGAGGACTCCCCAGGCAATTGAAGCTGTATCAGCAATAGACTACTGGGACATGATCAAACTAAAAAGCTTTTGCACTGCTAAGAACACAGTAAGTGTAGCAAGCAGACAGCCCTCAGAATGGGAGAAAATATTTGCAGGTTATGCCTCCAACAAAGGTTTAATAATCAGAATACACAGAGAACTCAAATGTATTAGCAAGAAAAGAACAAGTGATCCCATCTCAGGATGGGTGAAGGACTTAAAGAGAAACTTCTCCAAAGAAGACAGGCACACGGCCTACTGATACATGAAAAAATGCTCACCATCCTTAATCATCAGAGAAATGCAAATCATAACTACTTTGAAATATAATCTAACTCCAGTAAGATTAGCCCACATAAGGAAATCCCAAAACCAGAGATGCTGGCATGGATGTGGAGAAAAGGGACCACTTCTACAATGCTGGTGGAAATGCAAACTAATCCGTTCCTTTTTGGAAGGATGTTTGAAGAATACTTAGAGATCTAAAAATAGACCTACCATTTGATCCTATAATTCCTTTACTAGGTATATACCCAGAAGCACAAAAACCACATTATAGCAAAGATATCTGTACCAGAATGTTTATTGCAGCACAATTCATAATTGCTAAGTCATGGAAGAAGCCCAAGTGCCCAGCGACGCATGAATGGATTAATAAATTGTGGTACATGTATACCATGGAATATTATGCAGCCTTAAAGAAAGTTGGAGACTTTACCTCTTTTGTATTTACATGGATGTAGCTGGAACATATTCTTCTTAGCAAAGTATCTCAAGAATGGAAAAAAAAAGTATCCAATGTACTATGTAAGTACTTCATCCGTACTATGAAGCTAATTTATAGTTTTCATATGAAGGCTATATGGGGAAAGGGGCATGGTATGGGAGGGGGAAGGTTTGGTAGAGGGAGGGTAATTGGTGGGATCACATCTAGAAGGGTGATCTTAGAAGGGTACAGATGAAACTTACTAAATGCAGAATACAAATGCCTTCATACAATAACTTGGAAAGTGCCACGAAGGCTATGTTAAACAGTTTGATGAAAATGTTTCAGATTATATATGAAGCCAGCACATTGTACCCCATGATTGCACAAATGTACACAGGTATAATTTAATAAAACAAAAAAAAACACTAAAAAAAAATATATAGTACAGCAAGAAGGGGGGGATAAGAAGGAAGCAGGGAAGGTGAATGGAGGGAGGGCAATTCATGGGTTCTCACCTAATGTACAAAATGCAAGGTTACATTTTAAAATAACTAAATTATAAATGTCTTCCCACAAAAAGTAAGAGAGGTGATAGTTATTGTTAATCAGTTTGATTTATGCACTCCACATTGTGTATCACATTATTGCATTGTATCCCATGAATGTATACAGTTATGACTTAATAAAAAATTCAATTAAAAAATAAAACATGAGATAATCCCACTCGGCTGTGGTGTGTAATTCATTTAATACATTTTTTGATTTATTGTGCTAATATTTTGTTGAGGATTTTTGAATCTATGATCATGAGAAATAGGTTGCTAGATCTTCCTCCTTGTAATATTTTTGTCTGGTTTGGATAATGCTGGCCTCATGGAAACAGTTAGGAGGTAGTCCCTCTGCTTCTTTTTTTCCCAAAGACTTTATAGAGAAACAGTATTTCTTTACATTTTTAGTAGAAATCTATGCCCAGTTCTTTCCATTTTAGAAGGTTGTCAATTGTTGATTCAACTTCTTTAATACATACAGGCTTGCAAAAATTATCTATTTCTCCTTATGTGAGTTGTGATACACTGTGTCTTTCAAATAATTCCATTTCATCTAGGTTATTAAATTCATCAGTACAGAGTTGTTCAGAATATTTCTTTATCATTTGTTTTAATGACTTATGAGTACAGGTGGCCCCTCTTTTATTTGTGATGATAGTAATTTTTGTCTTCTGTCTTTGTTTCTTAGCTAACCTAGCTAGGGATTTATTAATTTTATTGACTTTTTTAAGAGAATCAACTTTGTGTTTTGTTGATTTGCTCTATTGAATTCCTATTTTCAATTTCTTTGATTTCTACTCCAGTTATTATCATTTCTCTTCTTTTGCTTGCTTGGGATTTAATTACACTTCTTTTTTTAGTTTTCTAAGGTGTAAGCATAGACTATTGATTTTAGATCTTACTTCCTTTTCCTTTTTTTTTTTTATTAAATCATAGCTGTGTACATTAGTGCAATCAAGGGGTACAATGTGCTGGCTTCATATACAATCTGAAATGTTTTCATCAAACTGTTTAACATATGCTTCATGGCATTTTCTTCGTTATTGTATGAAGACATTTGTATTCTGCATTTAGTAAGTTTTGCCTGTACCCTTCTAAGATGCACCATAGGTGTAGCCCCACCAAGTACCCTCCCTCCACCTCAACCTCCCCCCTCGCCTCCCTTACCATATTCTGGTGCTATAGTTGGATTATAGCCTTCATATGAAACCTTTAAATTAGCTTCATAGTAGGGCTGAGTACATTGGATACTTTTTCTTCCATTCTTGAGATACTTTGCTAAGAAGAATATGTTCCAGCTCCATCCATGCAAACATGAAAGAGGTAAAGTCTCCATCTTTCTTTAAGGCTGCATAGTATTCCATAGTATACCTGTACCACAATTTATTAATCCATTCGTGGGTTGATGGGCACTTGGGCTTCTTCCATGACTTAGCAATTATGAATTGGGCTGCAATAAACATTCTGGTACAGATGTCTTTGCTATAATGTGATTTTTGGTCTTCTGGGTATATATCTAATAAAGGAATTATAGGGTCGAATGGAAGGTCTATTTTTAGATCTCTAAATACTCTCCAAACATCCTTCCAAAAGGAGCGTATTCATGTGCATTCCCACCAGCAGTGTAAAAGTGTTCCCTTTTCTCCGCATCCATGCCAACATCTCTGGTTTGGGGATTTTGTCATGTGGGCTAATCTTACTGGAGTTAAGTGATACTTTGATATCTCAAAGTAGTTTCGATTTGCATTTCTCTGATGATTAAGGATGGTAAGCATTTTTTCATGTACCTGTAGGCTGTGCACCTGTTTTCTTTGGAGAAGTTTCTCTTCAAGTCCTTCGCCCATCCTGAGATGGGATCACTTGTTCTTTTCTTGCTCATACGTTGGAGTTCTCTGTGTATTCTGGTTATTAAAGCTTTGTTGGAGGCATAACTTGCAAATATTTTCTCCCATTTTGAGGGCTGTCTGCCTGCTATACTTACTATGTTCTTAGCTGTACAGAAGCTTTTTAGTTTGATCAGGTCCCAGTAGTGTATTTTTGATGCTGCTTCAATTGCCTGTAGAGTCCTCCTCATAAAATATTCACCCAAGCTGATTCCTTCAAGAGTTTCCCCTACACTTTCTTCTAATATTTTGATGGTTTCATGTCTTAAGTTCAAATCGTTAATCCAGTGAGATTCTACTTTAGTTAATAATGGTGAGAGGTGTGTGTCCAGTTTCAGTCTTCTACAGGTCGCCAGTCAGTTCACCCAGCACCATTTGTTAAATAGGGAGTCTTTTCCCCACTGAATGTTTTTAATTGCCTTGTCAAAGATTAAGTAACAGTAAGTCGCTGGATTCATCTCTTGGTTCTCTATTCTGTTCCAAACATCTACCTCTCTATTTTTGTGCCAGTACCATGCTGTTTTGATCACTATCAATGTATAGTACAGTCTCAGGTCTGGTAGTGTGATTCCTCCTGCTTTGTTTTTTATTTCTGAGTAATGTCTTGGCTATTCGAGATTTTTTCTGATTCCATATAAAAATGAAGTCTTATTTTTTTCCAGACCTTTAAAATATGACAATGGAGCTTTGATAGGAATTGCATTAAAATTATATATTGCTTTGGGTAATATAGACATTTTAACAATGTTGTTTCTTCCCAGCCATGAACATGGCATATTTTTCCATTTGTCAACTTTTTTGGCTATTTCTTTTCTTAAAGTTTCATAGTTCTCTTTATAGAGATCTTTAATGTCCTTCATTAGGTAAACTCCAAATATTTCATCTTCTTTGGCACTACTGTGAAAGGAATAGAGTCGTTGACTGTTTTTTTGGCTTGGCTATTGTTGGTATATATAAAGGCTACAGATTTATGGGTGTTGATTCTGTAGCCTGAGACATTGCTGTATTCCTTGATCACTTCTAAAAATTTTGTAGTAGAATCCCTGGTGTTTTCCAGATATACAATCATATCATCTGCGAAGAGTGAAAGTTTGATCTCTTCTGACCCTATGTGGATACCCTTGATCGCCTTTTCTTCCCTGATTGCAATGGCTACAACTTCCATTATGATGTTGAAGAGCAATGGAGACAATGGGCAACCTTGCCTAGTTCCTGATCTAAGTGACAATGGTTTCAATTTAACTCCATTCAATATGATAATGGCTGTGGGTTTGCTGTAGATGGCCTCTATTAGTTTAAGAAATGTCCCTTCTATACCAATTTTTTTAAGTGTTCTGATCATGAAGGGGTGCTGGATATTATCAAAAGCTTTTTCTGCATCAATTGAGAGAATCATATGGTCTTTCTTTTTTAATTTGTTTATGTGCTGAATTACATTTATAGATTTACGTATATTGAACCAGCCTCAAGACACTGGGGTAAAGCTTAGGGGTCTCACTTGGTGTTTAATTTGTTTGATGTGTTGTTGGATTCTGTTTGTTAGGATTTTATTGAATATTTTTGCATCAATATTCATTAGTGATATTGGTCTATAATTTTCTTTTCTTGTTGGGTCTTTCCCTCATTTAGGGATCAAGGTGATATTTGCTTCATAGAATGCGTTGGGTAGTACTCTTTCTTTTTCTATATTTTGGAAAAGGTTTAGTAATATAGGTACTAGTTCCTCTTTAAAGGTTTGGTAGAATTCTGATGTAAAGCCATCTGGACCCGGTTTTTCTTTTTAGGGAGATTTTGTATAGTTGATGCTATTTCAGAACTTGATATAGGCCTGTTCAATGTTTCCACTACATTTTGGCTAAGTCTTGGTAGGTGGAATGCTTCCAAGTATTGGTCGATTTCCTTCAGATTTTCATATTTCTGATAGTAAAGTTTCTTGTAATATTCATTAAGGATTTTTTGAATTTCTGAGGGGTCTGTTGTTATTTCGTCATTAACCATTTCTGATTGATGAAATTAGAGATTTTACTCTTTTTTTACTGATTAGGTTTGCCAAAGGTTTATCTATTTTATTGACCTTTTCAAAAAAACAACTTTTTGATTTACTTATCTTTCGCATAATTCTTTGGCTTTCAATTTCATTTAATTCTGCTCTAATTTTGGTTGTTTCTTTTTTTCTGCTCGGATTGAGGTTGGAGTTTTCTTCCTTCTCCAGTTGCTTAAGATGTCCCATTACATTGTTAACTTTTCTCTTTCCGTTTTCTTGAGGAAGGCTTGCAGTGCTATAAATTTCCCTCTTAGGACTGCCTTTGCAGTATCCTAGAGGTTCTGATAATTCATGTCTTCATTGTCATTTTGTTCCAAAAAGTTGGTAATTTCCTTCTCAATCTCGTCTATGACCCAGCTATCCTTTAGCATAAGGTTATTTCGTTTCCATGTTTTTGTATGAGTATGCAGCTTCCTGTTGTTATTGAGTTCAACTTTTATTCCATGATGGTCAGAGAAGACACAAGGAATAATTTCTATTCTTTTAAATTTACTAAGGTTAGACTTGTGACCTAAGATGTGATCAAGTTTGGAGTATGTTCCATGGGGTGATGAGATGAAAGTGTATTCAGTTTTATTAGGATGAAATGTTCTGTAGATGTGTGTTAAATCCAGATGTTGAATGGTTGAGTTTAAATCTAAGATTTCTTTACTTAGCTTCTTTTTGGAGGATCTATTCAACACTGCTAAAGGAGTATTAAAATCTCCAACTACTGTGGAGCTGAAGGAAATCAAGTTGCTCATATCTATTAGAGATCTTATAAACTGAGGCGCATTCTGGTTGGGTGCATAAATATTAATAATTGAAATCTCATCATATTGAGTAGTACCTTTAACAAATATGAAATGTCCGTCTTTATCCTTCCTTCCTTTGTGGTTGGTTTAAAGCCTATTGTATCTGCAAATAAGCTTGCAACACCTGCTTTTTTGTTTTCCATTTGCCTAGAATATAGATGACCATCCTTTCACCTTGAATCTCTATTTATCTTTTAAGGTAAGATGAGATTCTTGTATGCAACAGATATCTGGCCTGAGTTTTTGTATCCAGTCAGCCAACCCATTCCTCTTTAGAGGACAATTTAACCCATTCACATTAATTGAGAATATTGATAGGCCTTTTGAAAGTCTGGTGGACATTTTTAATCCTTTCTAGTTTTTCTATTTTTAAAGATGGGGTCTCACTCTTACTCAGGCTGGTCTTGAACTCCTGAGCTCCAGCAATCCACCCACCTCACCCTCCCAGAGGGCTGGTATTATAGGCATGAGCCACCATGCCTGGCTGTCAACCACAGTTTTCAAACCAATAATTGTACAAGACTTAGGACTCATAGCCAAGCAAAGAGAATTTCTTAAGACAGAGGTAAAAAGCAGTTTGGAAAAATAACTATTCCAGAGAATAAATGCTCTGAAAAAAGAAACATAAGTAGAAACAAAAAGGCTCACAGAAATACAGAATACTCTCCATTTTATTCATAAAGAAATGAAGACACGTGGGAATGCCACATACATTTATACCTACAGGCACCAAGCCATTCAACTAAATATTCCAAAGAACTTCTCCACTTGGACATAGCTATCTAAGGCAGAGAAGGAGCCAGGAGTCAGTATTAGGACTTGTATCAGGAAGCCTGTGATAGTAAAAGAGCCCTACCAACTTTGACAGCTCTATTACTCAAATTCTCACGTGAAAATAGAGCTAGCACCAGCATCACCTACCTACAACAAGAAAGGTTTTTGAAAGGCTCACAGTGCTCAACAAAATAAGCACTAGCAGAAAAGTGCCACATACTCCAGGTGGCACCTAAAGGTTCCTTCAAAGAGTATTTTAGCTTCCAGGAGAATGCCTTAGGGCACATTGTCACGAAACCATTGACTTTTTTGGTATTACTTTCTGAGTGGGAATAATCTAATAATATTAGTTGTTCTCTATTAAAACCATATTAAGTGCCTTCACTGACTTACAATGGTTCAACATAGATTTTTCAACTTTATGGTAGGTTTATTGGGGTATTAAATTTTTGACTTACAATTTTTGGAACTTAATGGGATGTAAACCAATTGTATGTATCCTTGGGGAGCACTTCTATTTGGTTAAAGTCCATGGTCATCTGGTGTAAAGGAAAAAATTCCAAAATATAGATATGAGTGTGTGTGTTCATGCTTGGGGATCTATTGTAAGTATTTGCATGCATATGTACATAAAAACACTCATTGTTGGTGTGTGTGCTCACATGTGAATTTGTGCTTATGTTCTTTTCTCCATGACCTGTATGTCCCTTCTCTAGAATGCAGATAAGGAGGCACGCAAGGGGACCATTGGAATTCAACAGTCTCGTGGATTTGGATGTTAAAAAGCAGCAGCCATCTATCAAAGGAAGTGTATTGGACTAAATGGAGAAATTTTTAATAAGAGGCAAGGGGGTGCACTTTACCTAATAAAAAGAGCATAGAAAGACCCTGGCTGTGGCTAATGTGCATAAAAAATTCAGCCTGTCAGATCCTCACTTTTCTAATTCAGTAATCTAAATAATTTATTTGACATTTTAGCTCAAGATGACCTTTCTTAGGAAAAAATTACTGTTTTAAACTTTTAGCAAGTGCAACCCCAGCCACAGAATCCCTATTGAAGTCTGCATTTTCCCAAATGAGCAAAGGTTAATCTCGTAGTGCTCAAACACATTGCTGACCCTTTTAAACAGTTCACAAAATGTCATTTAATTTTTTAATCTAATTTCAATTATGTTGTAATATTTGAGTTGAGTATTTGGTGGGGGGAGAGGTAGTGATGTGAGATTCCAGTCAGGACCTATTTAAAGAGATTTAGGCAAATGATTCTTTTAAAATAAAACAGGTATTAGATAAACAGGTATTAGATAAGGTCATGCATCTGCCCTATGGGTTGGATATCTGCATGTGTGTGTGTGTATGTGTGTGTGTATGTCAAATCTATTCTATTCTATATAATAGAATCATGCACAATTCCCCTGAAGGATTAGCAAGTACGGATTAAGGTGTTTGATTTTTGAAAGAAGCAATGTAAGAATCCAAAGTTCTCAAAGGTGCTATATGATTAAGGCAATTAGCCTTTAAGCCAAGCTGTTCAAAGGAAACCCATGCTGCAAGCCATAGAGTGTTCAACTTATCCTCCAATTCCATCCTACGACAGTTCTGAATCAACCCAGGAGATCAGAAGGGTGACAGGTGTCATAGACAGATGACTCTCTCATCCATTCCACAAGCGGTTAGTAAAATCACAACATTTCAAAAGCCATTCTTTTAGCTTTCCAACAGGTCAGAATAACAAAAATGGTAAAATTGTTTCTATGAAGATGATTGGATCTTGTGCTCTGCACAATAAGCTTCCATTTCATCATTGCATCCCAGAAAGCTTATGGAGGAGATTTAGAGATGTTGTAACAATTGGTTAACCAGGCTTTCCTTCTACCCACCACCAAAGGATAATAGAATTTGATCCTCTAATTGGACAAACATCCCATTCTCTGCAAAATTGTCCACTGTTGTTTCTTGAGTAAATGTTCTTATGCAAACATGGGGTGGCTTAAGTTTCTCTGTCATTTGCAAATCCAAAATGACATCACAGGTAGCTGT
Organism: Arctocebus calabarensis; assembly: GCA_963573935.1. Lineage (NCBI taxonomy): Eukaryota > Metazoa > Chordata > Mammalia > Primates > Lorisidae > Arctocebus > Arctocebus calabarensis. The sequence goes on along the minus strand of CAUYON010007951.1, from coordinate 22,675 downwards.
TCCCCAATGATCTGAGTAGATTGAGCTGATGCAGACATCAGGCCAAGGTATGAAAGCTCCATCAGTACTTTCTTCTCCTTATTAGCTCTCTCCTTTATGGTATCCAGAGATCCTGGTGCTCTTATTTTTCTTACCCTGAAATGTCCTATTTCCCTTAATCAAAAGTGCCCATAAATCACAATCATAGAAGTTGCCTCAAAAAAAGTTTTGTATATAACACCCTACATGAAGATGAGTCAGCCTCCTGCCTCTCCCTTTCACTTTGCCACTTATACCAAATTTGACTCCAAAGGAACATTTAGGAGACAAGAGGCACAGACAGAAATCAAGGTGTCTGCTCATCACTTTTGCTCTGAAATGTACATTCTTACAGGCACTATCATCAGTGAGAACTGTATGAAGTGTGGCATGCCATGCTGTTTCAAAAATGAAAATAGTTCATTTCTGTTGTTTTAATTATATTCATCTCAAGAGTTCTCATCTCAAAGTGTGTTTCTGAATCATCCAGGGATTACTGCAAAACGCAAACCATGGAGCCCCTTCAAAATCTCACTGAATCAGAATCTGTGGGCATGGGCCCAGTCTCACATACTTCTAAATAGCCATATACATTTTTTTTATGTTAACCTATCCCTGGTTAAAAATCACTGGCCAAGTAAGTTTTCAGGTAGGTTATTAGTGTAATTGGATAGTGAATGGATGTATGCTTTGAGGAAGAGAATTCCCATCATGCCTTGGGAAAGGATAATTATTCAGAACACCTGAAAGATTAAAACATGTAGAAGACAAAAGTCCTGTGTAAAAATGCATCCATAACAACGCTTTCTTATGATTTATTTTACTTACTATTACAAAATACATCATCTCCCTGGCCCTGATCATTGCTTGGAGTATTTGCCGTAGAAAATGCTATTGCAAGAAATTACTGGCATTCATGTAAGAAAAACACACAGCCATTCATTCTCTAGTACAAAAACTATGCATTACTGTATTGACATGCCACTCATAAAAGAACAACATTAGGAATTTTGCCTGGTAATTACCAATAAATCCCCCTACTTCAAATTTCCAGATTCTGATGAAAGTGCAAATGGAATAGATTAGGATCATGTTAGAGGAAACACCCAGAACACCAAAAGATAGTTTCTAAAAACTCCGTTATCATTTTCTTTTCTCACTTTAGGAGATTCTAGAGTGCCCTCTCCATTTCAACATGTCAAGTCCCAAGAGTATGAACTGTCTCACATGTTTTTAGAAATGAGTTTCCCAAAGTTTGACCCATGGAACACAAGTTCTGCAACAGTTCAGAAACAAAAACTTTCTAGGGTCAAATAAGTTTGGGAGATACAAATGCATGTTCACATAGTGACTGTCTGGGAAACTATTGCAATAGAAATGAAATCTGTTGAGCCAGGCTTTCCAAGCTATGAAATAATGATGTTTATTTCATATACTGCATTAACATCCAATGAGAAGCTCCACAAAACACACTTTTATAAACACAATCACAGCTGTCAGTCAGCCAAAATTGCTGTCTCTTCTACCTCTCTGCAACATTCGAGAATTCAGTAGAATTAAAATAAGTAGCAAAGTACATAGTAAATAGATGTATGTGAATCTTACCTTAGAATGATGAAAAACTGCTTGAAGACAGAATTGATGGAATTAGAGGAAAAGGAAAGAGACGAGGATGTGCCTGAACAATATAGGCGATAAATTGAGAGAACAAATCCAGGAATTCTTCTGCCTTTGAAAGCTCAGCAGCATTCTAATGTCATCAGCTGTTGCTCCTTTCTTCTTAAGTTTAAGTAAACATGTTTACTGTGCACAAAGTTGTTAAGATGGGAAACTATTAAATTGCAACGCCCATGACCGGGTTCCCCCAGCCTGTGACTTAAATGCAGCCCTTAACAATGACATTCTAATTTCAATACCTCCAAGCTCCTCCATTTATTCAGGTCCCACCCCCAACTTCAGTAAGTTTTAATAATTTGCCTGAGTACTTGGGAGAGCTATGATTGGAATTCAAAATGGTGTGGCTTTCAAATACTCCACAGCTTTGAGAAGCACAAATGCCTGTTCTCAGTGTTTTCTTACATTGGTCCTGGCAAACCAAACCTGGAATCTGGACTGGATTACTGAAAGCTGGTACCTGTCCTGTGCCCTCCAATCAGGCAACCAGGGTGACCGTCAACACAGTGACTATTGCCTGTGCACAGATTCCTGCTTGTGCAAAATAAAAACCCTCCCTCCCTTCTTGCTTCTGTGTAATGTGAGTCACAGTGTTACCAGAGTATTCCAGAAGGTTTCAGATCTCTGTAGGACAGCTTGTCTATTTCCCTGAGACAAGCCGTGTCACTCCTGCCACCAGCCACTGTCGCTGTTGTCTTGCCACTCATTAAATGAGAATCTTGAATCCTGTACTGTCTGTGCCCACCCAAGGACAGAGGAAAAATAGCACCACTGTCCCTTTGCTGCTGTTGAAAAGAGGGAGAATGGAAATAACTTCCCTATCTCTGTGCCTGGATAGCTCCAAAAGGGGACTAAGTGGCTTAGTCTAGAATATTCTGGCATTTTGAGAAAGAGCTCTTTCAATGGACACACCCACCTCTTTCATCTATGAGTTACAGAAATTCCACAAGAGATGCAACACCGACTCTGGAAATTGCACGTAGCCCTGAGGCCCTGTTGCCAAGTTAGGCTGGCCTTGTCAGACTCCTATTCCACTACGGAGAGTTGTCTGTTTCTTTTTTCTCATTTTTCCATTCAGTCCCTCTCCTCAAGCATACCTCCTACCATCAGAACCTATTTCCCTAGAATATGACTTCCTAATAGTCCCTTCCCCATCCCATTCCATCTTTACCATTTACCATTCAAGTCTTCCCCCAGACCCCAGACCCCTCCAGGAACCTCAAAAGCCCCCGGATAAATCACTGGCTACAAAGGGAGATAGTTTGAAAGAAAAAAAAGATGTTATTCTTTTCACATGTCCAGTGAGGCTGACTCTCAACAGAGCCAGCCTGATCGCATGTCCCCTTGATTCTCCTCCTTTCCCAATTCCTGCCCTGTCCTATTTCCCAGTTCCTTCTTCTTGGCCTACAGAGGTTTAGTATGCCCTTGATCTTCTATCTAGATTTTGTTAGTACATTATGGCTCACCTTCCTTTCATTTTCTAACTCTGCTATCTATCTTTTCTCTTAACCATTCATTCACTCATGCAGCTCCTATGCTCTGGCTTCTGCAATGGATGGTTTCTTTCCAGTGCTTAATTTTCTTGATGCTGAACAGCACTCCTAACCACCTCTCTGCATTTATACCCATCCCCTCCTTTCCCCTCTATTGTCATAAACCTGTCTCTGCTGGTTATTTTCTTGGTCCTTCATGAATGCTCCCTCTCTCTCTGTTTCATTGGCAGGCTTCTTGTACTCTCTCTTCCCCTGAAGCATTGCTACTTCTCCCTCATCACTCTATACACTCTTTTGCAAAAGATCTCAACTATTCCATAGTTTCCCTTACCAACTTTAGACCCACATCTTCATCTCCCACTCAATTGCTTCCCCTAAGCTCCAGACCCTTATTTCCAGTGGCAAGTTTGTAGTTGGACAAGTGTGCTTAGATGTACAATAGATATGTCCATCAATAGAATTATTCTATTTATTACACATGTCACAGATATGAATCTACCCAGTTCCCATGGTCACCCAGTCACTCAAGAAAGAAACCTGGGTGTTCCTCTTCATCACCTCTCACTTTACAAGGTCCCATCACTGTCATCTTCCATCATCGAGTCTGTCCTATCCCCACCATTCTCACTGCTACAGTTCAGACTCTCAGATTACCCTGTCTATCCCCCCTCCTTTACATATTCACAGTATTCTACTTCAAGTATGGTCTAGTATGTTTATATGGACTTAATTTAGCTCCTCAATGCAACATTCTCTTTTATACTTCCATGATTTCACACATTCTACTTTCTATTCAAAATGTCTTCCCTCTCCTTGTTCACTTGATAAAAGACTTTGAAAGTCAGGTGTAAGTTCATCCATGCTGTGATTCTTGACGTCATCATAAAGAGGTAACTTCCTTCTCTGTGTGGCACAGCATGCTGAGTATCCATTTCCATCAACAGCACTGTTCTCCATGGTTGGCAACCCCCTCTTTATGTCTTTCCTCCTAAAGACAGTAATTGTTGCAAGGGTAGAAAGAGACTATGTTTAGTCATCATCAAAATTTAACACCATGGTGGGTTGTTAGGTTTTGTTTGTTTTATTTTGTTGTTTTGTTTTGCTTTGTTGAGATGGAGTTTTACTCTGTCACCTTGAATAGAGTGTCATGGCTTCATGGTACCTCACAACAACCTCAAATTCTTGGGCTCAAGTGGTCCTCTTGTCTCAGCCTCCTGAGTGGCTGGGACTATAGGTGCTCATCACAATGTCTGGCTAGTTTTTTCATCTTTGGTAGAGACAGGGTCTCACTGTTGTTCACGCTGATCTCGAACTACTGAGCTCAGGCAATCCAGCTGCCTCAGCCTCCCAGAGTGCTCCCAGATGATAAGCATGAACCACAGCACCCAACCATAGAGGTGGGTTTTTAATGATTGCTGAATGAATCAAATTGTCTGCTGTGCATTAAAAGAAGTAACAAATTGATGTAAACAGAGGGAGAAGCTGGGCACAGTGGCTCACAAATGTAATCCTAGCACTTTGAGAGGCCAGGGAGAGAAAACTGCTTGAGGTCAGGAGCCTGAGAGTACCCTAATCAAGTGTAAGACCTGTTTCTACCCAAAATAGAAAATGTAGCCAAGCTTTGTGGTACAAGCCTGTAGTTCCAGCTACTCAGGAGGCTGAGACATAAGGATCACTTGGGTCCAGGAGTTTGAGGTTGCTGTGAACTATGACAACACAACTGCACTCTAGCTGAGGCAACAGAGTGAGACCCTGTCGTCAAATAAATAAATAGTGGGAAGGCAAGGCTTTGTTTTGTTTTTGAGACAGAGTCTCAGTTTGTCACCCTCAGTAGAGTTGGTATGGTGTTATAGCTCACAGCAACCTCCAACTCTTGGGCTCAAAATATCCTCTTGCCTCAGCCTCCCTAATAGCTGGGATTACAAGTACCCACCCCAATGCCAGGCTATTTTCAGAGAGGTGGTCTCATTCTTGCTCAGGCTGGTCTCGAACCTGCAAACTCAAGCAACTCACCCACCTTGGCCTCCCAGAGTGCTAGGATTACAGGCGTAAGCCATGGCTCCTGGCCCAGGGGGCAAGGCTGTTAACTGGGAGAGCAGCAGGGAAACACACTTGCTTTTAGGGAAAGACTTCTGGACAGGCAAGTAGTCCAGTGCTTGGATTCACTCACCCAAGCTCTGCTACTAACTATGTAACCTAGATGAAATCAATTACTTCTCAGAGCCTCAATTTATTTATCTGGAAAATGGGAAAGAAATACACAACCCAATTACCTCAAAGATCTTTCTTATTTCTGTGTATTTAAGATAAGCGAGAGTTACCCAGAAAAAAAGAGGGAGCTCATCTAACTTCTTTAAGCATCAGTTTCTATGTCTACAAGGTATAAACAACAAATGTTTTTATATCACAGAATTATGTAAGAATGAAGTCAGCTGATGCATAATTAGCTGACTTGAGAACAATATCCAATACATGCAAACTTTTATCAAATAGAAGACAGCCTAAGAACAAACCTAAATCTGGCTGCATAGCTTTTGACTTGAATGTTGAGCAGCCACAACCTTCAGACTCCCTGTTTGTAAGTCAGTAAACCTGTGAGTAAGAAAACAGCCTGTAATTTCTGTCTCAGGTTTGGCTTCTGCTGGAAGAGCCAACCATTCTTCCATAATGCCAACACCAAGAAGTCTAGCACGTGTGGAACTGACAGGCAAGGTGTTGAGGTATCAGAAGTCTATCTGGGCATCTGTCGTCCACCAAGCCCAGTGAGGCCATGAAAGAGTTCATGGTCAGTGTTCCCTCCATTCAGGGCAAAGGAGTGAGAGGATCAGAACACACTGGGGGAAGGAAGATAATGCCTCTGACTTCTTCTCAGATAGGAGTTGATCAGTCATAAACCTGCTTTTTTGTCAAGAGCAAGGAGTATAAAAAAAAAGAGTATAACTCCAAAAATCCAAATTGACCTCATTTTGAGAATACCCTTTTGAGCACTGATCTCTTTTAGTGAGATTCCAGGAAGGCCCCTCACCTCTGACTTCAACCTTAGTCTTACCAGACCAATAGGGGATAGAAGTGGATGAAAAAGCACCTTTGATTTCCCCTGCTGGATCAACACCCAAGTTAAGAGGCTTAGTAATAGGAAGCCTCTCACCTCCATGAAAGGGCTGTTACCAATTCAGTGAGATTCTTAAACTATCCACCATCTCTCATGCATTAGACAGATTCTATATTTAATCCCTTCATTTGATGAGTAGGAAATTCCTTCCAACTGATAAAGGAAAAACCCAGCACTGTATTCAGGATGTCCTGAGATCGAGTCATACGGACTAGAAATGGGGTCCCACAAACACTGCTAGGAAAATGAGCAGGTGGGGGCTCTTGATGATTGGTAAGCCCTGGCTATTTCCTTACAGGCCCTGGGAAGAAAATGCAGGATCAGAGATTGGGGCTTCAGGTTGCCACTCATCTGAATTAGTAATAAATAACTTGGAAGACAATGGAGCAAAGGCATTAGTCTTATGATTTTTAGTATGCCTTTGTGTGGCTTCATTTCCCTTTAAGAATGGGGAAAGGGCATGCACAAATTCACGTGTATCCTAGTCTGCCTACCTAGGAAGTGGCACACCTGAAATGGCACCCCTTACTAGCACACTCCTCCTTCAAGTGCAACAGGGACAATGTGCATGGGTGAAGAAGTGGATGGTGGCCCTTACCTGGCCACAGTGGGGAAAACCTTCGAAAAGAGAAGCAAGCAGCCTGATTTCCTTTATTCCTCAAGGCAATCGTGAGGGGTTTTGATCTTCCCTGGGTTTGTTTCTCAGCCAGTTCTCGTCCTTTGTCTTGCCCCTTTCAATGAGGTTCTGCAGTTTTATTTTTTCTCCACCGGAGAATGTAGTGTGATTCTGTAAATGTTTTCTTGCTGTTGTACTTTTCAGACTATTTTCTTCCTTGTTTTTTGGGGGCCTGAATCTGCCTTTGGTCACACTATTTGCTCCTCTATGGTCACCTCGGAGAAGATTAACCCTTTCATTAGAAAAGCCTGGCCAGGGTCAAACTACCGCCTGGCTAGGGACTCTTACATCCCTTTGATCTCCCAGCTATGGAGAAATTATTAGCAAATTCTAAGCCTTCCCATGTGATTTGTTTTTGTAAATTTGTAGAAATTATTCCTAATCCTATTACGTGGCCTAGGGCAAACCTGCATTAAATATAGGAGACTTTTTGTTATGTGGCAGATGGATAATAAAGGAATGCTGAATGCAGCTCCATTCCAAGTTATGGGAATCTGGACACTTCATCAGCATTCGCTTAATCCTCTGCCATGGCTCCGCCTTTGATGAATGCTCTCATTTATGACCACTGATGCCGCTCACTTAATTTCAGAGAAGAAAAATAATACCTAGCTGTTAATGTGAATATTTGAGTTTATGGCTGTACAATGAATAATTGTGACATTATCAAAGGAACATCTCCTTATACATTATTCAGTTGTATAGACCACATTAACCAGAGATTGGAAACTTGCAATTTTGCATCTTCCATCTTCTTTGGAACGGAGACACCACGCAGACAAAAGTCAGTGTCTCAAACCAAATTCTACCTGACAGTGCGTATCAGCCCGCACTATATTTTGCTCATTGTGGTGCCAATCTCCTATCTTACCAATGACATTTTTTCAAAGAAAGAGGGGATTTCCTAGAGACTCGACCCCATGCAACTTCCAGAGCTTATTATTGAATAGGAAAATGTAGTTTGGGTCTCTGCTTTAATACTGATGCCATGGAGGATGTCTTGAGGGCTAGACTGAAAATTAAGACAGCACACCTTTGGTGCTTATACTTTATATATAAATGGAGGGTCCCTTTTTTGATGTATGTTTCACCAAGAAAGCAGGAGACAATGTTTGGAAGTCACCCATGAATCACTGAGCCCTTGCTGGGTTCAGGCAGGCAGCTATCCATACTGGTACCATTAAGAACAGTCATGCAAAAATCACTCACTCCTCCGTTACAGAGATAGATGTGCCCCAGCCGCTTCAGCATTTATGCCTTTGTTTCTGGGGAGGTAGGGGGTGAGGTGCCAGAGAAAAGAGGCAGAGAATAGGATGGAACATTTTCATTGTAAACACTCATTGAACGGCGTTTTCAACTAAGACCTGTGTTGTGGAGGTTATGCACAGGCATGTTGTTTGAAAATACTAGGAATATTTTACAAAATAGCAAAGTTTATTTTATAAGACAGCAAATACCTATATCGGGCTATAAATGAATGGCACCACTGAGCTATTGGTTTCTTAAAAATCCTTCCATTTTAATGTAATTTCAATATTGCTTGCTAAATAGACTTTGAGGTTAAGATCACATTTCTCCGAGGATGCTTTTCTGAGTTGCTGTTTGGGTAATCCTCATGAGATCAGTTATGTTCATTGATGGCAAAATGCCCACAAATAGATCTTTGAGACTTGAGAGGTGCGCTAAGGTAAATGAAATCAGCAATGTGTGTCATTTTCCCAGTTTTAGTAAGCTATAAGCCGAACATTTTCATATTCTGCTAGTTTCTACATGATAGTCAATTTATTGGCACAAACCATTAAGTGGAAGATTATAGAAAAGAAGTATTTTAGCCCATATTCAGAAAATTCATTATGGAAGTACAGCTATGATTGTTCAATGCCCAGAAGGAGGAGAAACAGGGCATAAATGGAGCTATTCAAACTGCATAGGATTTAGTGATTCACAGTGTAAGCAATGCACGAGACTTCTAGACTGCTAACAAGGGCTCTAGTCACTCTTCATTTTCATATTGTATGAGATTAATCAACTGAATAGCAAACTTGGAGTTGCCAGGCAAATAAGGCTTTCTCACCTCGTCCTCCTGAGACTGATGGTGATGTCCCTGGGAAGCCGGCCTGGACTCTCAGAACCACCGAGAATGATGCCCAAGGGAGCACTCTCACCTGAGGAAACCACAAAGATACTTCTGCAGTGGGTGACTGGGGAGATGCCCGCCACACGCAGGCACTATTTTTGTCTGCTGTAGTTGTTCTCTTCAACAGATAAAAATGCTTCTCAAAACAGTTCTCCCAGCATGAATTCTGGATTATCTATCCCCAGAAAAATAGATGCAAAAAAAAGTGCAAATGGAAACTTAGATGAAAGCAGGTCTCATCTATGTTAAACACCAAGAAGCATACTGCATTGGTGCCAGCTTAACACACATGCCTTCTCGCTTCATAAAAGACATAGTACTGAACTAGGAAAGAACCACTGTGCCTGTGGTTCTTATTACATGGCAATGGAATCACCTGTCGTGCTTTAAAAACTACTGATGCCAAGGCCAGGCGTGGTGGCTCACCTGTAATCCTAGCACTCTGAGAGGCAGAGGCAGATGGATTGCCTGAGCTCAGAAGTTCAAGACCAGTCAGAGAAAGCATGACACCCCATCTCTACTAAGATGGTGGTATGGTGGCAAGAGTCTATAGTCCCAGCTACTCGGGAGGCTGAAGCAAGAGAAGAGCCCAAGAGCTTGAGGTTGCTGTGAGTTATAATGGCAGGGTACTCTACCCAGGGTGATGGAATAAGATGGTGTCAAAAAACAAACAAACAAACAAAATGTTAAAAGCTAACCTGATGTCATAGCAGGCACTCATGAGTCCCAGCTACTCAGGAGGCTGAGGATGGAGGATCACTTGAGCCCAGGAGTCTGAGGTTGCTGTGAGCTATGACACCAGAGCACTCTAACCAGGCTGACAGAGTAAGACTCTGTCTCAAAAAAACAAACAAACAAAAAAACTACTGATGCCAGTTTCCCACCCCATATCTACTAAATTAGATTTTCAGGAGTAGAAATCAAGCATTTCAATTTCTTTTTTTGTTTGTTTTATTTCCACAGAGAATGGGTCTGATTCACTGCCAGGGTTGATAATTGCTCCTCTGTAATTTACCTTTACTTTAAAGACATGTGAAAAGGGGGGGAAAGACCTGGCTTTGAAACCAGACAAGCCTGCTTTGAAATCCTGGCACACCTCTCCTGGGTTGCATGCCCTCCAGCAATGCATTATGAGCCTGCAAGCCTCTGTCTCCTCCTCTGTAAAATGGGAATAATCCTACTTCCCTCACAGAACCCCTGTGAGGTCACTCCCAGCCCGTCTGCAGCCTCCCAGGCACCCAGTCACATGACTCTCACATGGCGCTAAGTCCTCAGCGTAGGGAGAAGACTCGGAACAGGAAGAGGACAGAAGGGGAGGAAGCCAAGTTCACCAGGCCTGCCTGCATTGGAAACAAAAAGGCTTTACTGTCCAAATAATGTGCTGTTAACTTGTATTCAGAAAACAAAACACCTCTTCAAAATAGTATCAGCTCTTTTTTCTTCCAAATTGACAGAGTAAAAACAAAACAAACAAACAAACAAAAAAACCCCTATCTATAGTAAGAGTTGTTTTCATTGTCACTTTAAAAAGCCAGGGAAAAGAAACTACCTTAACCCTTTCTCTGAGACCTTTATCTCTCTTTGAAGAAAGTTTAAAGGAATAAGACAAAGCCAAATGAGCCGTCAGAGGGGGAGGCTATATCTATGTTTTTCACATGAGAAGTGAAAAAGAAAAAAAAATACCATGCAAAGTAGAATTGGGACTGTGTGCCACAACCAAAGGAACCTAGCTGGACAAAAATACCCACATCTACAACTACATAATGCACACATCTATACTTCCATACACGGCACCTTAAGAAAAGAATTCCCCTTTCCCTGTAACCATGTTACCACTTACATTGTTTGGTATCCTGACATCAAGTAAAGCCGGTCTCCCAGCCCCACTGATGGTTCAGTAAAGGCAGGGAATACCACCACAGGGCTCCAGACCCACAGACTGGAATTTTCGACGTTGATCTAATACGTCTAGTGTCAGTCTTCTTTTGTGCAAACACATCTTCAGCAAATGGGTTGGGAAGCTCACCATCTATATCATGTGCAATAAATTATACTTTGCTGAAATGTTGCCTCGCTAAAATATGCTAAGAAAGCTGTGAACAATATTTACAAATAGTTCAGATGTCACAACAAAACACCCACCACTCATGCATTCTTACATTTCGCTATAATGAGTGTGGTAATAGAGGATACTGCTCTTAAACATTAGAAAAGTCTTTTTATGGAGACATAATTGGGAGAAATTCTTTAAATTTACAGAAAAATTCTCTTTTGATTCCCTTCCTGAGGAGTCTGCTCTCTCAACTGTCAAGGCAGCAGCCTCAATTTCACTCGCTCTCAGCCTCTCATCACACAGCAGGCTGTTAGTACTTATTTTTATTTTGGTACATTGCTAATTTCTTGACAAAGCAGAAAACTTTGTTTCCTGCTATTATATACCACTGACATTTTTAAAACTTGATGCAAACCAACAAATGCTATCTCATTTCAGGGAAGAAGAAAAGAGTTGCCTTGCATGGAAGCCCAAGGAGCTGATTGTGTTTCCTGCAAGGCAAGTGGCACAGTCAAGCAGGTGTCACTGTTTTCAGCGGTCACTGGGGAATGGCTGGGTACAGGGAAGTAAAGCCTGGAAAGGCCTGTAATGAGGAAGGGAGAAGAGCTAAATTCTAACTCAGTTTGCCTTCACTGAAAGCTCAGATTAGTTCAAAATGAGACAAGCCTGAGAAGGCGCTCACAAGGTAAAACGGAGCGTTCTAAAGCGAGCTGATATTTGGGGGTGGGCAGGGAATAGAAACAGTTTACAATAGGAGAGATGGCCAACGTCAGATGTTTGACTATCAGGCACTTTTCCAGTGAAAGAGCTCTTTCTACGTATGATCCAGGACAGGGATCGGAAACAAAGTGCTCCACTCAGGGGGCCCAAAAAGTTTTCCAACATAACTCCTGTTCATTTTGTTCAAAAATCAACACCAAGTCTCAATCCTGCGGTGCTTACAACATGGAGTTTGACTACTTAGACTATTTTTCTCTACATTAAGAATCAGCCACATGTTATGTTAGTTTTTTTTAATAGTGATTTTTTTTTATAAAACTCTAAAAAGGATCAATTTTCGCCATTAAGGAAATCCAATAAGAATTTTTTTTTTTTTAAATAAAGCATTTGGTTCTTTGGTTTACTTGAAGTCGCTTTGCTTTCAAGGTACAAAAATCTCCCTCCTTTGCTCTTAGGTCTGTTTTCTAAACTCCACCTTTGGGCATCTTGTCACTTAATTAAATTAACCTTGCTTTCTCATTCTGAATGTGGTGCAGTGAAAAAAAAACCCTCAGTTTTTAATTCCCCCTGATACAGGCACCATCTTCTCAGCTGCCTTTTTGGCAGAGAAAGTACAGAAAACAGAATCAGGGGAAAAATAAATGTGTTTACCTACCATCAAAACACCTTTCAAGTCCAATACACATTTTTGTTTTATTAATTCCAACACAAATACGCAGGCAGGGTGGCCAGGGGTGCTTTAAAATATAGCTAGACAGACCGATTAAAACACACTGCATTCCCTCTGCCAAATTCCTGCCTATAGGGAGCAATTAAATTTGCCTTCCGCACGTTCAAATACTGAATAAGAAGTGAATCTTGTATCTCTGCCACTTAGACAAGTATAATTCCAATGGAAAAATTTATCAACAACTCACAGGCAGTTTGGGGCTTGGTTTTGTTTGTCAAACAGCACAACCCCTCACTCTGCATCTGGACTGTGTTACAAAGTCACCCAGGGGACAGGAACCCCAGGAGTAGGGCGCTCATTTTGGCCGGTGAACAAGCAAATAAACCCAAACATCAAGAAGGCGGCTCTGAACAAATAAACCGTTCTGTGCTGGGCTGAACACTCATAACATTATCCAGGAATATAACCAAACAGCAGAAGGGCTACTTTCCTGTGGCTTCTTTGCAGTTAAAGAAGTCAGTGTCAAATGTAATTGCCAGAGCCCATAATTGAAATATTTTAAATGTGAATTGATTCTACCAATACCATTTGAAGTCACCAAGGTTTCCTGTATGATGGAAAAAAAAAAAAAACAGTATTTAAGGATAGTTGAAAATAATAATGGAATTACAAATTAGTCAGGGAAAAAATGATTTGAGAAGATTTGGTGCTGACATGTTTATTTTTAGGTTTTAAATTTTTTTCTGCTCCATTGATTATTTCTCAGGTGTAGGTTTGTGATTGCTAGAGAGATAAATGGTTGATGGCTGTTACTGCACTGCCCCCAGTTACGGCACTTCCACCCCGGCTTCAGTGATCTTTGGAGTATGACATTTCAGCTTTGGCCATGGTCCCCATCATCCTCTGAGCCAGCGTCCAGGCAATGATCTTTCCGGGGCCTGACTAAATGCCTAGTTAACTACACTGGAGCAGGTCACAAGGAAACATTCAGGTCCCCAGATGTCTTTCTTCTTGCCTTAAACAAAGCAGATGTCTTAGATTTTGCAAGGCTGTGTATAATCTATTTTGGCCTTGCAATTAGGAAGCTATATATTTACCATGTCTTCCAACATTTTGTCCTTGTTTCAAGGGGAATATGTCATTCAAGTGCATATAAATTAAATAACCTATGAAATTTTGCAACTAATGAAGCTCCTCCATACAGATTTAGGATAAAATGTGAGAGAGAAAAAAAAAATCTGTTTGTTCTAATTTACTGATCAGTTGATTCAGACTGCAAATATCTCAAGATTATCATGCATTGCATTTTCAATAAAAGGTGAATATGTGAATGCTCCTGAAATCATTACTGAATATTTCTATTTTGATATCTACTTTCAAGACTTACAAGCAGATGAATTCACACTAAGCTGAGAACTGGCAGACAGATTAATATGCCAGAGCTTTGTTCTTAATGAATTTTGATGTTTCTGTTTCAATATATAAAAACAGTTTTACATGATCTCAAAAGAAATATCTTAGATTTTCCTGGAAATAAAAAATGAACAATAAATAGATGAGTACCTTAATTGACATTAAGAATATTTTAATGAAACGCAATAGTTTTAAAGGTTTTATATACACGCATATATATATGACATATATAAACATAGGTAGCACATTTTAAAAAGACTTATATCAATTCAAGTAATTTGGTAGATGTCTTCACAGAATCTATCCAAAACCCACTTAGAAGTTTCTCCAAATATGTTTTTCCATTTCATTCTTTATTGGTCCCAAACATCCCTGCCTAGCCGGTAAGTAACCACTATCTCTAAAGCATCATAAATATTCATTTTTAGACAATAAAGTCTTTAAAAATCCTCTCAAAGAATTTCAAGCTACAGCAAATGGATAAATCACGGCACACCAAAGTCCGTATTTGCATAGCTAAATTATGTATTGTAACTGTGGAGTCTTTTACTTCTATTATATCAAGGCACACACTGGTGTGTTTTCATGAATCTTCCCTTTAGGGGCTGCAGCATTATCATAATAAAGTCAAATATCCCATATTCTACAGTAGGTGCTCCACTTTCACCTGCAAGCAACTCAGATAAAAAAGCAAAAGGTACCAGCCCTGGAGTTTGAATTCCTTTCACTTTAGCGGATTATGTCATCTTTTTGCAGTAATTGAATTGCTCTTTTTCTGTGGATTAGTTTAAGCAGACTTTCTCTTATTCGTGTAAAAGCAAAATTATGATCATGTTTGAAATAAACTGAATGTATATTATGTTACCATCTTTTCGTTTGGTTTCTCTTTTGTCTCTAAAAGTGCTCTGAAGTCCTAGAAAGCTTTTTTTCTAGACTATAGATTCTGAGATAAAGTTTTAATAAAGAGAAGTTATGCCACCCCAAGGTGTCGACTACAATGGCTACAATCACGGTTCCTTAAAATACTGCCTAAAATGCAAGCTTATTAGAAGTTAAGACTTTAGCCAGTGTTTGTGAATTCATGTTTACGTATGACATGTGCTTTTGGGGGTGGGGTTATGTTTAATTTGATGCTATCAGTGAAAGCCTCAACTGAAGCCTCTGGTTATCTTCATAAACAAAACAAAATTCCCACCTAAAATTCCATGTGTAGAAAATCTCACATTTCTAAAATATAAAATAATTCACCGAAGATAGTTGTCTTTTAACATAATGTATTTGAATTTTTGTTAAATTATTAGTGGGGAAGTATTGCTTTTTCTTTTGTTTTTGCATTTATTACTTTACTGAGGGGTTTTTTTCCCCCTACTTTTACAAAAAGTAAATGCATAAAGAGGAATTTTGTGTTTTACGTGACTTAAACCTGATTTTTTACTTCTGGTATTCTAGGAAATCAAAGGTTCTTTAGAATACAATAAAGAATAAAATATGCGATCGACTGAACAAAGTGTTTCTGTAAAGTCTGAACAAAGTAGAAACTTAAGTTGCAACCCCAGGTATTTAAATAAGCTATAACAAAAGGAATGCTAGAAACCATTATATTTTGTGATTTCCTGTGAATAATGGAAATACTCTGTATCTGGTATTTTTGTTTAAATGGAATAAATGTTTAAGAGGGATGATGTTCAACCTTTGTCACCTTCCACGCCACCAATATTAGCACTGTTATAACTTCATCCTTTGAAAAGGACACATCCAGTAAAAGGAAATTCACAAAGTTGTGAAAAGAAGTACAGTTGAAACCCATCCTCCATCTCCGTCATTTGCAACTGGATGATTCTGCCTATCAGGACGCTGATGAAGACTTTCAAGCATCCTCTTGCTCAGCATTGTCCTGTCAAAGCTAAACAACATTACAGCACTCTTTTAGGATAATATGTCTCCTCCAATTCTGAATGCCACGCATTGACAGTGCTCTCAGAAGTTCTTAAAGAAATTAAAGATAGATTTGTTATGAATAGACTGCCAATGCCTTTATATTAATTGAATTTGCCATCTCCCAAAGATCCTTTGGTATGGTTAGCTAAAGGGTAATACAATTTGACCATTATCTACTTAAAGTAATTTAAATAAAATCTGTGTTGCACAGAATTAAAATCATATTTGGTGGCATAAGGATCATACCTAATCATACTGGAGTGTTCCCAACTTCCCAATTGTAAATAGCTTTTCCAACCTGAGGCTGGAGCTGGAGGAGGCATTTTGGGTACTTCTCTGCCTCTGCATGGCCGTGATATAGGAAGAGCACTGGACAGGGGATAGGGACCTGGGCAGAAGCCCTGACACCACCACCATGGGAGTCCAGACAAGTCCCTTCTCATCTGTGAACCTCAGTCAATTTTTATATAAAAATGAGTAGATACGCTAGAATCCTCTCTCCTCTCCTGCAATGGTAAATCTCATCTGAGCACACATGGATAGGAAAACGATGTGGGATGTAACTCAGAGAATCTTACTCCTGGTGGGGCTTCAGAAACTGAGTTTCCCCAAAGTCAACATGCCTCCACCAGCACCCGACACCATTTTACCATCATGCAAAAGACTATGCCTGAAAAGTTTTCATGTACGTGAGTAAGAAAATACTAAAACTATTTAAAGCCATTTAGATATTTAACCTAAGCATTATCATTTCTAATTCCTTATATTACAAATAATTTTTACAAAGAAAATCTTCACTGTTGCTCAGATCACTTGCAAAGAGAACACTCAGAAAACAAAGCATAGCAAAAAAAGAGTCTTTTATTCTTGTTTTTCTTCTTGTTATTCTAGTGTTTTTGTTCTAAAACAAAGTCACCTGCAACCAAGTATTGACAGGCCTCTCTTTTGAAGACCATAGTTCTATACAAACAACTTTTCTTTCTTGTTTTCTTTTCTTTCTTATTTGGCTCTGTGGAAGTAAATGCTAGCAACTGTTCACAAAGAATTTATGTGAGCATTCCAGGCAGGCAAATTACAAGAGAGAGCAGTGAATGCATTGTATGAGAGAAAGATTAAATTCTTCTTCCCACTTGCTAGAGAAATGCCCGATTTCTGGTAACTTTTCCTCTATTCACTACACCTAAGAAATCAGACTGGGCATCTCAACAGCCTCACTCCATTCAAAAGAGTATCACTGTTGCCACAAAGCAGAAGTGGCCGGGGTGGACTTCAGCCCCATCCACCGGTCTTCTGTTCTGCTTTTCCTTTTTCAGTCTCCACTGGTTGCCGTGAACCATAAACCTCGCAGAGCATCGCACTGTGTTTTCTTGAAAATAACGATGCTATTAGAACACAACCAATACATAAACAAATCAATAAAAGCAAAATGACAGCAAGTTTTGAATCACCATGTCTGAGTGGCAGAAAAAAATGATTCTTCATCTTCAAAATATATGGAAACTATTTGAAATTTGCAGAAAATCCTTTTAGTATATTATTTGAACCTCTTTTTCTGGAAGATGCTGTCTCTCAGGAACCAAACCTATTAAAGATTAACACATATTTAGGCAGAGTGGACAAATGTGATCCTGGTCAATCCTCACCGTGGTCCGTCTACGTCTGTGTGTGTTTACATCTTGTTGCTAAATACTGGTTTAAATTTTTCCAACAAACATCATGCTTTAACCATTCCATTTATTATCATTTGGTGGCGGTCTGAATGTATAAACTAACTGCAGGATGAGCCTCGTTGAATTCCCATTTCTCTGATTACATATGCAATGGTGCCTACTTAACATGCAGTGCCTGCTTGCTTGATCCAAACTTTTCAGTGGATTTCAGATGATTCTGTCAGTTACACAACCAGGCTAGTTCAAAGAGAGCAAGAAGCACTTGCATCCAAATGCAATCTATATTTGGTAATTCTTAAAATATCATTTTTCCTTGGCTTGGTAGGGCATATTGCTTACTCAGATAATGTGCATGCCTTTCCAGGGAGGCACTTTTTGAAATGTGATCTTGGGTCACTTTATGTTAAATTTACTTACTCCACACATAGGATGAGTAACACCAGAGAAAGTACTGTCATTAAAAGCATTTTTATTAAGGAGGTTGGGAGAGAAACCGTTTAAGGGGTGTTATCAAGCTCTTTGTTGAACCAGGTGGGACACTGACATGAATACAATCTCTCCAGACCTAGACCTTGGCCCCAGCACACCTGGCCTGTGTTTGGAAAAGAAAGTCCCTCCTGTTTGGCTACATAGTCGGCTACAAAGAGCCAAGACAACCTTAATTTGTCCATTAAGAGTGGAGGCCCATATTTAAGAGTCATCAGCAATAAAGGAAAATACACTGGATCATTTCAAGTGCATGCTAATCATTTAACGTAATAAATGGAGCAACTCTAATTATCTCCCGAGGAAATGATTTCACACTAAAACAATGGGAAAGAAGAGGTTACTTCGGGAGCATAATACACAGCTGAAAATTACTCATGTGAATCTGGAGATTCCTCTTGCATTTCAGACGGGGAGGTTTCCCCCACAGACTCCTAATTCAGTTGCCTCCTTAATTCTAGGGGATATAGTAAATGGGTTAAAGATATTTAGTACCAATCCTGCCGTGTTCTTGTTTTATAACCCCAAGCAAAGCTCCCACCAGGCTTAAGATCAGTGTCCATCATAACTGCTTTGAAATCTGTTTCCGAATAAGAGAGCATCTCACTCCAATGCAGCAAAACAAATTCATCTACAGGCGACTGTAGCCTCCCTTGTTCCCATCCCTTGCCTCCCCCAAAATGATCTCTTTGCCACCTACACTAGCCATGACAAAACAATGTCCAGCAAGATGCTTGAAACAATTTTTTAAATGTTTCAATCTCTGGGACAAATATTTTTTTCAGTATGATTTTCTTCTTAAGTTATTTCTGTGAAAGTGTGTGTTTTACTTTTATGGTATCATGATAGGAAGGTTAAAAAAGATAATGAAAGATTTGTGGAAGAATAAAATGTTTCATTATTTGGTCAGATTTCTAGCAAAAAGTGAGTTCACCATAAGCCAAAAATGGTTTGCTAAATTCCATATTTCTGTTGCCTCATTGTTCTGTTTCTTTTGCTGAAGCACATGAAATAAATACTATCTGTTTAGAAATTTTAAAAACATACTCACATTATAAAGAATAATTGCAGTGGATAGACCTACAACTCCTCAACCTGAGGCAAAAGAATGGCTTTGGCTTCTTTGAAAGCCTACCTTTAAGTAATTTCAAGTCTAAATTAACAAACAAACAAAAAATAAGATAATATAGACTTGATTGTTGAATAGTCCCTCCCCCAATTTTTCAGTGCTTTGCTTTGGGAATAATGAACACATTAGTAGACTCTTCCTCTTCAGAAGTAACAAAGAATTAGGAATTCATATCTGCAAATGTTCCACAAATAACCTGAGACATTCTAAGTACATATTTATCATTGTGAATATAGTAAATGTAAATAAATCTATAACTCTTTTTCTGTCTCGATAATACTTAAAGGTACATTGAATAAAGAATCAAATCATCATCAGATTAGAATTGATAAACAAATCAGAGAACATAAAACAGCTACATAGAATAGAAAACAAGCCAGTGCAAGACTGATTAATTCTCCAATTAGTGTAAAAAAGCGTAAGTGGAAATTATAATTTTGAGGGAGCAGATTAGCATTCATTTAAAACCGACATCTATATTTCATAAAAGGGAATGCTTTAACTTTTTACCTTAATGTCACTGCTCTCTGTGTACATGAAAACAACCAATCTCAGCTATGAAGTTAATTGGATCAACTGCACCCATCTTTACAGGAACACACCGGAATGTGTACCATTCAGGCTCGGCTTACCATAATATTCTCTACGGAACAGTTGACCACAGGATTCTCATTCACAAACAGCCAGGTTAAACAGTTAAATGCTAGCAAATCCTGCATAGCCCTGTGGGAAATTTCACTTTAATCCCGAACTTATAAGAGGACAATCAAAGCCCAAAGCCTGGGTAACAAATCTGATCCTCTGTTGCAATCTGCGTCCTCATGGGAAGGAGAGAGGTGCTCTCCATACAAGCCCAGGATGGATAAATACCTAAATGATGAGATAGATGGGGAATGCAGAAGAGGCGTCTGGCCTCAGTCATTCGCTTCCAATTCCATATTACACTGCGAGAGGCAATTCTTGTGCAGCTCAGGAACAGCCAGTCCTGATTACTAGAAGTTGAAGTGTGGCTTAAGGAATGATTAATGACAGTGTCGGGAGAAAAACAAAGCACAATGAGAGTTATCTCTAATCCACCTGCTTGCAGATGTTATAGTAAGGGAATGAAAATGGCCCCGGTGAGCCCTGATGATAAAAAAATCAAACTAGAAAGGTGCAAAGCTGTAGATACGTATTAATCTGATATATAAAAACTAGGTCTTAGCTTGAATAAAGCATTAGGCATGAATGGAGCCCCATAGGTGATAGATACTAGGCCGTAGTGGACTTCACATTGTCTGTATTTTTTAAATCAAACAGAACTGTTCCCTTCAGTATTGCCTTTGACATTAATAGGTTGGTATTTGAAAAGTCACAGTTCACTAGATGAGCAGGCTTGTGAGTGCAAGCTCATTAAACAAACCCCCTTTTCTTGTTGTTCTTAAAAGAAAATATATGGTGACACCATACCACCACCTTGTGGCTTTGCTGTGCATGCGCACACCACCCCAGGAGAGGGGGCTGAAATTCAATCACATTTTCCAAACATATAAATCCAGGTGGAATGTAATTATAAGATCGATGGTGTAGTTCATAAGCAAACGCATTTATGAGTAGCTTTCACCTAAGACAACACATTGTCAATAAGCTCATTGGAGTTTCATAATGCATTTTTGGATGCAATATGAGGTCTCAGCCTGTTCGTTCCAATTATATCCGTTCTAATTTCAGGCCACCAGTGCAAGGAGATCAGAAGACATCAAATATCTGTCTCTCTCCAGAGAATGAATGAAAGCACTTTACCCACCAGTTCCCCTGCAAGCATCACTGACTTCCAAAAATTTAACGTAGCTAAGTAACAAGAACACCTTTGAGTTTTTGTAATTTTTCCAAGTGTGGAAAAAGATTGTGGAACAGTGAAATGTGTATGAGCTCTCTTCCAAAACAAAGAATATTTCGTTCATATCCCCAAATATATACTGACAGAACTCTAAGGACCTCTAAGCTAAATTTTCATGTTTGGGCATTTTGTTGATTGGTTGATGGGTCATGTCTTCACCTTCAATATGAACTTGATTCTATGGCCATAATAGCATTCCATAATTCTGCTCAGGATGCAATCATTCCTGTTAGAGGGTAATGATGGGTGAGTCCCTGATCCAGGCAGTCAGTCTTGGATATCAACGTATTTCCAGGCTTGAGAATGCGGCTTCTGCTTTTGTTCACAGTACTAAATGCCTATTGCATTCTCTCCCCTTTAATCTAACCAGCAACAAGTTCAATGTTAATTCATATTTCATGCAAGATTTTTAATATTGAAAGTCTAATGAAGATTTAGCGTTCCGTTTTTTAACAAGGCTGACGTTACTGTTGAAAGAAAGCAAATACATTATTTTAATTAATATCAATTCATAAGTGCTCCTGATTTATATATTAAACAAAGAGAGAAAGTGTCTTGTCATACACGACAATTGATTCTGTATTCACCCATCATTTACTCAGAGCCCATTTCCCCCCTTCTTCCATGGGGAATGCAGGATGGAAGCCGCCATGTAGAATTGTGTCTCTCACTCGCCGTCACTGCTGTGCCGTGATCACCTCACCCCTGATTTTCTGATGACGAGCCTCAAGTCGGGTCCAGCCAACTGTGCTTGTCTCCACCTGACATCTTCTACTATCAAATAAGCAGCCTCTATTGTTTTAAGCGCAATGCCTTTGTGTGTGGCACAGCCTTCCAAAACTCACAAATTTGTCACAAATTCCTGACAATTTGTGTGCTGTAAAGACATAATGTTAGACCAAAGGAGGTGATTACTAATAACAGTGTATTGCAGCTGGGAACAAGAATTGCCTTACAAACCAAAGTATCTTCAGCCATTTCGCTCAGTACAGAATTAGCAAGATGGCAAGAACATGTTGGGAGAAACAAATTCTCTGCCTCATGTGTTCTGACACGGTAGGCAGTTAGGAAAATTCCAGGATTTTATGAGATGGTCTGATCCCACCAGACCACAATGAAACGGAATATTACCTACGAGCTAAGTTCTGCGAAATTTTCTTCTTGCTCCTTTCTGTTTTCTCAATGATAGCAAACTGTCCTCTTTTTTTTTTTTTATTGAATCATAGCTGTGTACAATAATTCAATCATGGAGTACAGTGTGCGGGTTTCACATACAATCTGAGATATTTTCATCAACCTGATTGACATAACATTCATGAGACTTTCTCGTTTACTATGTGAAAACATTTTTGATTTGTATTTAGAAGTTTTCTCCTGACTCTTCAAATATGGACCACAAGTGCTTTATCCTCTCTACCCCCTCCCTCTCCCTCTCCCTCCCCTTCCCTCCCTCTCCCCTTTCCTCATCTTCTTGTGTAATAATTGGGTTGTAGCCTTCACTTGAAAGATATAAATTTGCTTCATATTAGGGGTGTATACATTGGATACTTTTTCTTCCATTCTAGAGATACTTTGCTAAGGAGAACATGTTCCAGTTCCATCCATGT
>CAUYON010007944.1:0-16410 GCA_963573935.1 Arctocebus calabarensis | reverse complement strand
TGATGCTAAAAGAAAACCATATTAGGATTTTTCTTGCTGTTTCCTAAATAATAACTTCAAACTTTCTTTTGGCTCACAAGTGTAGGTGGTCTGTGGTTGGCTGTCTTCATTGCCTGCCGCTGTAGAAGATGGAGGGTTCCAGGACTTTACTCGTGAATGACGTATGCAGGAATCGACTCCTATAACTTTAACAGTAGAAAAAGACAAGATAACAGGAAAGGGGACTTCCCAAGTTGGGGTCATGGAAGGTGAATTAGAGGGAAGAGTTTTGATCATGACTAGATCTCCAGGAGGGAAAAGTTCCTGTTTTAGTTAGTATATCCCTCCCCAAATGGGGAGCAGGACTTTCAGGGATGATTAGAGAAGCATGAGAGAACAGTAGCTTAGAGGCTCGGAGAAAAATTTGCAGCTTAGAGGCTGGGAGAAAAATTTGGTAACTGGTTGTCCAGACACCCCCTGTATAGTTATGGATTTGGAAGATAAAAGACCAGGCTTAGAGAGAAGTACAGAAAAGGTTGCTCCGGTGTCCAAAAGAAATTTTCTCTCCTGGAGCTCCCACTATAAGGCAAACCTGGGGCTCTTGAGGGGTGATGACACAAGCTGGAGCCATGAGAATTTGCCCCAGGCAACCTCAGTCCAGTTTGGTCTCCGATGGCATCACTGTCCCAGGAGGCCTTCACCTCTGGGGACAGGCCTCCCTCCAGTGGTCACCAGTGGTACTGCTGGGGGCAGTCTTCTATGAAGTGGCCAGTCTGACCACATCGGAAGCACTTGTTTTTCGCTCCTCTGGTTTCCCTCTGCCCCTGAAGTCTGTGGATATTTGAATAATGATAATGGTCATGAAGATTGTTTTCAATGAAATCAAATTTACATATACATTTTTAAGTTACTTTTGAATAGGAGGACAAAGCTACGTTGAACAGGATAAAATTAGAATTGTCGAGGTGTGCCTGGGAAATGTGATCCCACTAAACATGCGCCCACCATGACAGCTTAAAATTTGGCGACTTGTAAATTGCTGTGAGTCTTTAGGAAGTTCTAGACCCACCTTCTCTGACTCTCACACTTCCTCTCCTGTGTCTCCCAAATGGAGACAGGTCTCTAGCAGAGCTAGTTTTTGTTTGCTTGTTTGTTTTGAAACAGGGTCTTGGTCTGTCACCCAGGCTAGAGCGCAGTGGCGCAATCATAGCTCACTGCAACCTCCATCTCCTGGGTTCAAGTGATCCTCCTGTCTTGGCCTCCAAAGTGACTGGGACTACAGGCCCCCACCACCAGGCCTGGCTAATTTTTCTAATTTTTTGTAGCGACAGGGTGTCACTTTTGCTTAGGCTGGTCTCAAACTCCTGGCCTCAAGCCATCCTCCTGCCTCAGCCTCCCAGAGTGTTAGGATTACAGGTGTAAGCCACCACACACAGCTTCTAGCACAGTTAAGCTCTCTGATACACCCTTTATATCTGTCTCTGAGACTCCATATTTCCATCTATGAGGTCTAACAATTAAGTTTAAGCACTCATTTCAGAAAAAGCTACCTACTTCACTGCCGAATATCATTACAGTTACTTTCGAAGTACTCTCTTTGGGAAGCCATGCACTGATGCCAGCACCTAGTTTACCCTTCAAAGCGCTGTTTCTAGGGTGAGTTCGCAAACTTAATTGTCACACAACAACAGTTCTGATGGCCATTCCAGAAAAAGGTTCCAAAATTGCTTTGAAGGGCGGACTAGGTGTTGGCATTGGTGCATAGCTTCCCTAGGGGAGCACTTCAAAGGTAACCAGAGTGCTACTCAGCAGCTAGGTAAGCAGGACTTTTTCTAGGATGAGTTTTCAAACTTAATTACCAAATCTCCTACTATCACTAGTGATAGTTCTTCATTCACCTTCTAGGTCTCCTAATCACATTTGAAGAGGCCTGTGTGAAGGAGGCTAAGGCACCTGTAAGCCCAAACCATCCTTTGGACAGCTGTAGAAGACAACCCAGCGAGGTTAAATGAACCAGGGTTTCAGAGTCAAAGCCTAAGTTCTAATCCTGGCCATTTCCTTTGTACAAGAGCAGCACTTATCTCTGCCAGCCATTATGTCAAATCTGCAAACGTCTGTCAGTCTCATTTCCCATCCATCACATTCCTAGCAGTCATCCCACCTCCACTTCAGCACCTCTGGCGACAGGGACCTCATTGTCCTGAACCACCACATAAGTTGTGCAGTTAGTGTCCTGCGTGTCAGCACCACACTGAAGAGGTGAGCAGGAGCTGAAGTCCCCATTCTGCTTATCATCCGGCTGCCTCCTAAAGGGATGCCTTTTTCTAATCTGACTGTCCATAAAACCCTCATTTTCCTGACTTTCACAGAGGCATCCCCTAGACCAGCAGGGATGCTGCCAGGTCAACATACTCCAGTGCAAACTGAAAAACAGAAGGGAATTCAGCCTCCACCATAAAAAGTGTCATTTCAGTGGCCATGTGGACAGGGAGACTTTGTGTCCATTGGCTTCTCTTAGCAAGGGCCACAAGCCCAAACCGGCTCAGGTGTTGAGAGACCCACAATGAGCCAGCTAATGTTTCTGCAAGGGAAGAATACAGCAAAATAAATAAGGACTTACAGTGGCCAACGAGGCTTGATCATTTATCAGATTGCAAAATCTTATCCATGACTGTGAAATGGCTTTATGGTTAAGAAAATGTACTAATAATTTTATTAGGCAGCAATTAAACTTAAATTCCTTTTAACTGTATTTGATGTCATCCTTTTTCTGGGCCCATTAGAGTAACATTAAGGTGTTTGTGCAGATAGCTCAGTCATTTCAAATTACTTCCCTGTCTAATGTGGGAGCCTTTAATAGCGTGCTCTTAGGTTGAATTCAATTTTGGAGACACCAGGCATGCTAATTAGATCGTCCCAGTGTTCCTTGCAGACAGAGCCAAAAGAAGAGCCATCCTCACTTCATCTCCCGTCTGCTTAGCAATGTTCGTGGAGCACAACTTTCTGTGCAATTAGAGGTATAGACCCTTTACAGCACAAAAATCTCACTTGAACTGTAAGTATTGCTAGCAGACACGATGTCTGGTTAATATGCCCCCATGGTTAAAATGTTTTTAAGAACTAATTAGAGCCAGTAAGTTTTCTCCCCTGTTATCCTGAATATCAGAGTTAGTGTTTGTTCTGTCTCAGCCCACTAACATTAGAGTTGAAAGAGAGGGAAGAAGGGAATGAACATTTATTAGGCACCCACCATCTGCCAAGTTCTGAATGAGATGTTTAATGCCTGTACTATCCCTGTGAGGTGTGGGATATTATTTCTATTTACAGGTGGGGAAACTTTAGCTCAGAGAGGGTAAGTAAAGTGCCCAACGTCACACAGCGGGCAAGTTTGGATTTGGGATTTTAACTGAGTTCTGACTCCAAAGCGTAAGTTTTTCCTGCTCTGTTGGCTCTGCCACTTTCTGGTTCTGGGAACTTGGAAAGTCATTTTAGCACCCTGGTCACCAGGATCACATCTATATAATAGGAATGATAATAATATTCACCCTTCACAGGTAATTATATGGATCAAATACAATAATAAATGTAAATGGCCCTTGTAGACAATGAAATGCTATACATATGAGATAACTTATGTCCCCTGGTGTTGCCACATGAGTTCTTGGGTACAATTTGTCCTAAAACTTGGTGTCCCTGACTTCCCCAGGGTTATAACCACGTATCTGTGCCACAAGAAGGTTGCAAAGAGCACCAGTTAAACCTTATACTTGGGACCCTGAGATAAATTAGAGCCAAAGGGAAAAGACACTATGGGGAGAAAAGTGTTCATGCACACCAAGGAGATTTGAAGGATTTGAAACTTTTGAGATGCCTCAGTGTCCTTATCTGTAAATGGGTTGTGCTGACTGATATGTGAATCAGATGAGATAGTATTAAGTAAATCATCCAGCCCACTGCCCAGAACTCACACCCCAACCAAATAATAATTTAATTTCACAATCATTTCAACCAGCCTTCATCCCTGGCAACCTTCCATCTGTAGAATCTCTGCTTACTTATAGATTCCCTCTTCTAAGGCTCTTTCCTCATTGATCTATTAACATAAATTCTTCCCCCAAATAGTCCTTACACTTGGCATGGATACCTACTAACTTACAGCTATTACAGTCATGATTCCAATTACTGTTTGGCTCCCTGGAATGCCATCGTCATTTTCTCTTCGTTACCATGATAAATCTTCTTAATAACTCCTGCCTCAGATCCTTTGTGGAATGAGACAAGAGATTAATTTATTAATTGATAGATTAATGGCTCATACCTATTACAGTCATCATTAATTGCTATTACCTTTGAAGCTTCGAATGGCTGAAGGGGGTGACAGTGAGGCCGAGTGGGATGTTTCTTCCTCTTGGAAGGCCTGCCAGGTAAAGAAGGTGAGAGCTGGAACCAGCCAGGCAGAGAGACTGAATGTCACCTTGTGAGTACAAGTGTATTAAGACTGTCATGGCACAAACCACAGCTGTTCTAACCCATTCCTTGGTCTTCCCTGGCTCTGATTTGACTTTCCCCTAACTGATTCTTTCAACATCACACACCCAGCCCTGGGCCACTGGCCCTTCTCTCGCCCCAAGACCATTCCCCACCCAGGAATTCCTGGGAACCAGCTAGGCAAGATAAGAAAACAACAGGCTTATTTGCCCTGCCAGCCTCTGGGGCCCTGTAAGCTCTGATTAATGCAGCATGTAGTGCCAATATTGTCACTGTGTCCTTGAGAGAGCATTTGCCCTCAACTCTCAGAGTCCATGGAGCCTATGAAGGCAAGAACTTCAGATGCTTAAAGTCACCAGAAGGGTACACCTTGGAGAGCTCAAACTTTTCATCTGCCCATTGTGCCCACCCCCATTCATACCCAGCTTGTGTGTGGGAGAAAGGAAATCCCTAAGGACCCCCACCGATCTCTGTGCATCTCTTAGCCATGATTCATTTCTGCTTAGATACAAGAGCAATGCCAGCTTAGCTCAGTGGTTAAGGTGCCGGCCACATGCACCGGAGCTGGTGGGTTCAAACCCAGCCTGGGCCTGCTGAACAACAGTGACAACTATTAACAAAAAATAGCTGGGTGTTGTCCTGCCTGTAGTCCCAGCTACTTGAGAGGTTGAGGCAAAAGAATTGCTTTGGCCCAAGAGTGTGAGGTTGCTGTGAGCTGTGAAGCCACAGCACTCTACCCAGGGTGACATAGTGAGACTCTGTCTCAAAAAAAAAGAGCAAGGCCAACACAATGCACATGCTTTTGCTAAATTTCCATCAAGCAAATGTAGTGTCACACATTCTTTTTTTTTTTTTTCAGTTTTTGACTGGGGCTGGGTTTGAACCCACCACCCCTGCTATATGGGGCTGGCACCCTACTCCTTGAGCCACAGGCGCCACCCATCTCACATTCTTCTTATTACAGGATTTACCTGTAACCATCACCCCTCATCAGCAAAACCAATCACTTTCATAGGTAGAACTAATCAGAATATTGCGAAAAGTCCTTATTTTGATGTCAGTCCATCTTTGCTTCTGGCTGCAGAGTTTAGTCTGCAGTTTTGCCAATAGCATATACCCTTCCCTCTGCTGTCCAGGATCTACCTATATAAACTGTTTTCCTCCCTTACCACCAGCCTTGACGGTGCTCCCCGCTCTTTTCCCCTGAAGAGCCTTTCTCGTGCATACTTGCCTGCTCTCAGAACTCATTGGGGAATCTTACAAACGTTTTCCTGAAAGAACAATGAGAACAGACCAGGAGCCGGGTTCAGAGAAAGCATCAGTTAAACCTGAGCCTACATGGTAGAAAGAATTATATATAGTTCACCAAACAGATAAAACATTTACATAGCTACTCCAAACAGCAGACAGGCACCACTGCAGTGTCAGGTTGGGGTTAACTGTCAATCCCTTCAAAACGGCATTGGGCAAGACCCTGGCCTAGGCCTGCTAGTGGATCTGTCTTGGGCCTCCCTCATCTTCGTGATGATTATGAAGTTTCCACTCATCTACTTCTGGACCCAGGATGAACAACACCCTTTCTATCCACTTCCATAGGTCAGAACTAATCAGAACATTGCAAAAAAGTCCTTATTTTGATGTCAGTCCAACTGATCTGACAGAATAGGAAGAAAGGTGAATAACCTTTCAATACCGGATTTTTTTTTTCCCCGCTTAAGCCCAAGAATTTGAAGTTGCTGTGAACTGTGACATCACGGCACCCTACTGAGGGTGACATAGTGAGACTCTATGTGAGACCCTGATTTTTCAAAGTTTATGCCAGCCCCTAGTTTTTTTTTGAGACAGAGTTTCACTGTGTCGCCCTCAGTAGAGTGCCGTGTTGTCACAGTTCACAGAAACTCTTGGGCTTAAACGATTCTCTTGCCTCAGCCTTCTGAGAAGCTGGGACTACAGGTGCCCGCCTCAATACCCGGCTATTCTTTGTTGCAGTTATCGTTGTTGTTTTAACTGGCCCGGGCTGGGTTCGAACCCACCAGCTTTGGTGTATGTGGCTGGTGCCATAACCACTGTGCTACGGGCGCTGAGCCTCTATATCAGGTTTTACATTTAATCTTATAACCAGTGAAGATTATTTAGCTGCAGAGTAAATCGTAGTATTAATAATAACATGCATCTCCCCAAGTTGTATGAGGATCAGATAAATAACACATCAAAATGAATTTTAGAATCATATAGGCTTATTTATTTATTTATTTCTGAAAGGAGTTCTCCCCCATTAGTGATTCCTGGCTTGTTCTTTAGACTCCTCTTTCAGAAAAGGAAGCCAGACACATGTGACAAGTTAAACAGGCATAGAAGATATTTTTATCTGCTCAAGCCAACAACAGTAAATGCATCACAAGACAGTGTGTGATTAATTGCCAAGTGAATTGTGAAAAGAATAATTGCCAGACGAGTATGAACAAGGCAGGTCTCAGCTCTAACTGCTGGGGGAAGGGAAGATGAGGTTCAAGAGCATCTGTATGAAAGAAAAGAGATTTGGTTTTGGTCTTATGGGGCAGATAAGATTTGGTTTGTCAGGGAGGGGATATTCCAGGGAAGATAAGCTATGTAGGGCTGGGTGGACATGATAGGGATTGGATTGTTCCGGGGCGTGAAGGGGGATGCATTGATGTAGTAGGAAATTGAGAATGATGTTTTCTCTGACTCTATACCTCTAACTGAGCCACCTGCTGCAAGCAGCTTCTCCATGGTTGGCTGTGCCATTTGTCCAACAAGGGAGCTCCTGCTAGCTCCATACCCCTCTTTGCCATCCTGGCTGAGCCCAACTTAGAATCTCATCTACTTTTCCCATTTACAGCCCTGCTCAGGTGCTGAGAATTTGATTCTCATTTTTAACCTCAAAGGTTTGTTTTTCAATTCCCACTCAAGCCTACGGGAATAAAGCTGACACTAACTCATAACTGTATGTGAGATCTTTAAAGGTTCTACCTTCACAGTAACCCTGTGAAGTGGTATTACTCTTATTTCCATTTTGAAGGTAAGAAAAGTGAGTTTTGAGATGTTAAGGTCCAAGATGACACCCCCCAATGTTGCTAGAGTTGGGATTTGAACACCAAACCATCCAACCCCATAGCCTAATTCCCAACTGCTAGCCAGATAATGCGGCCTCTTATTGTCTTAGCCCACGTTATTGGGTTTCTCTTCCTTGTTAGTCACCCTTGGATTGGATATTTTACTCTGGTCAGCCCTGCCTCCTACTGCCATCCTCCTGGAAGTCCTTGGGTACCTAGGACATATCTCAGATGGGAGTCTCAATGAAACAGTTGCTTTGGGATACTAAGAGACTTTCAACACCAGTATGTGCATTTGATTCTATTGACAGTGCAAGCCAGTGAAGGTTTTAAGATGCTTATAAATAAGGTGACAACGTGGCCAGATGCCATATTTTCACAAGATGAGTCTAGGACCCAGTTCAGGACCTGTATGATGGGGAAGTTGCAGGAAGATGGCAATTTGCAGGGGGTAATTGTCTGAATTAATTAGACAGAATGTGATAATAAAGAATCAAGACATTTCACTCTGTAATAAAACGTATTTCTCTGAAAATAAACTTTCTCACCAACAATGCCATCTGGAAAGCACCAGCTCATAGCTGTCATAGCTCTTTGGTACCCAGAGGGTGTATCGTGGGTATATCATTGTCCCTGGGTTTATGTTGAAAATGTTGGAGGCAGCATGGTGTGGAGAGGAGTTTTTGGCTTTGAAGCCAGGCCTGGTTCTAATGGTTTAACTCTGCCATTCCACTACCCATATGACCTTGGAAAAGCCCTTAATCTCTCTGAGGCTACCCCATCATCTATAAAATGGGGATAATAATGTCTGTCGCACAGGATTATTATGAGAATTAAATAAGGCAGTGGATAGAAAAGCTCTGATTAGCACCAAATAACTGTCAGCTTTTGTATTATCATTTCTTAGTCAAACATCTCATTAAAAGCCCTGTGTAATCGCCCATAAAATCCTGTTTGAAATAAAAGTGATTGGGTTCAACCAACCTTTTGGAAAAATATTTGGCTTTCCAGATGCTTTCCACTGTGTATTAAGACACGTAAAGAATGTTCATATTCTTTGGCCCAGTTGTTCCACTTCTCAGAATCTATCCTTGGGAAATTGTCCTCATTATGAAGAGCAGAATGCCCAAGAGGTTCCCTGCCCGGATGGCTACAAGAGTGAGAAATTAGAAGCACACTGAACATCCAAAAGCAAATGATAGCAGAGACTCACTGCAGTCTGCTGAGGCTCTAAAAACGCTGTAAATCAGTATTAAATACAGAGCTCAACACAGTGTTAAGATGGGTAAAATAACTCAAGGATCAAGCATATTCTTTTCTCATACTCAAGGGAGATTGACCAAAAAAACAGAAAAAAGAAACTTATTTTTTTCTTTGATTCAGCATCTCCCTCCTCTGACATCCAGCCCCTCTCTACTGCAGGGCTTGCCTGAGTGGCCCCCACACCAGCAATTCTGTCTCAGAGCTCTGCCATCCGGGCACTGCCCCCTGGGCTTCGTGCCAGAGCTCACGTTCACTGCCTTAGGCTTCCCACCCAGCTGCCCCTCTGAGGAAATCCCAGCCCTTTCCCCTGCAGGCAAAGATTCTCTCCAAGGCCACGTGTCTTTTGGCGTAACTCTCTTTGTGTCTCCCAAGGCCGCCTTGCAAACAATCTCCCCCACCTCACATCCCTGTTTTCTCCCCACTTCCGACTTCTTTCCCGGTTATTTCCAACAGGTCGTTCTGTCCTTCTAAGTTAGGGAAAGTATTTTTCTCAAGTGTCCAAAATTTGTTCATTCAAATAAACTTAATAAAGGATGAAAAAGGATTGACTTCGATGTTTACTTAGAAGCCCATTTACCCTTGGACTCTGAGTCTTGGAGCCTTGGAGGCTTCGTGAAATCCCTCCAGAGAAGACTGAAACTTTATTGAAGCTCAGCATTGCCAAGCTCTCATTTGTGAAGTTAGAAATAAAGACAGAAAAAAAAAAAAATCAAGTAAAGTCACTTGGTGCTACCTTTATTTTGTCAGCTGGAAGGTCCTCTTTTGATACTCCTAGGAAGAAAAGCATTTCTTTGTATACTCATGAGCATTTTGCAATTTCTTAGCTTTGGCAGGCACGGGGTAGCATTTGGTTTTGACACTTTCAACTCTAAGGATGATTTCCCAACTGGGTTTCTTTTCTGTCAGCACCAACATCCGAACCCAGAGGGGCCCAGGCCCACCCTGTGGTGAAACCCCATGTGAACCTCCTTGGCCAAGCACAGAACAAGCTGTCCAGGGCCTGGGCCCTTCTCTCATCCCAGGACCAGAGAGTGAGGCCTCTCACAATGGCTGCCAGGTCGTGGCCATTTTGTAAAAGCAAATAAGCTAGTAATCTTTCTTAGCATTGCTTTACTGGTTGGACAATAATCCACCACTATTTCAATACAATATTTACTAAGCACCTACTGCATACCATGGGTTCCACACCGCGCGGGACACAGAGGCAGCTCCACTGCTCTGTACTGCCCATTTCCCTGCCTTCTGTCCTTCTTCCTTCTTCCTTTGTCCTTTCTTTTCCCTTTCTCCTTCCTTACCTCCATCCTTTCTTCCACCCTTCCATCTTTCCTTCTTCTTTCCTTTTTTCTTTCCTTAAATATTGTTTAGAACATCAGGAGTGTCCAATCTTTTTCTTTCTCAGCCACACTATGGAAGATGAAGCGTTATCTTGGGCCACACATTAGATACACAAATGCTAACAAAAGCTGATGAGCAAAATAAAGGTCCATGCATATTTTTCATGATATCTGACACTACAGATAGAGAAAAAAGGGGCTAGAGTGCCAGCCACATACATGGGAGCTGGCGGGTTTAAATCCAGCCCGGCCCACTAAACAACAATGATGACAACTACAACCCCCCCCCCAAAAAAGCCAGGCATTGTGGTAGGCGCCTGTCATCCCAGCTACTTGGGAGGCTGAGGCAAGAGAACCACTTAAGCCCAAGAGTTGGAGGTTGCTGTGAGCTGTGACGCCACGGCACTCTACCCAGGGCGACATAGTGAGACTCTTGTCTCAAAAAAAAAGAAAGAAAGAAAGAAAAAAGTCCTCACAAAATCAGTATGCAGCCCTTGGGCCGCAGGTTGTATGCCCCTGGATAATGCTGAAACACAGAAAAGAAGAAAGCACTTACAATTCTAGCACTTAGTATATTAAGAAAAAAAAGTGAATGTCCCTCTTTCCTCATCCTATTTCCTAAACCACAAAGGTGGTAAGCACTCTTAAGAGATTGATCTGTGTCATTCCCAACTTTAAAATTTATGCAGATGAAGCTATTTGTCTGTATATCCACATTTTTTTTAACAGAAACAGAAGGATGCTATACTTACTAGTCCCCACATTTTCTTATTTTACTTACCGTATTAAGGCGCCTCCCCAAAAGCTCCACCTCATTATTTGTGATGGCTGATTAATATTCCATTAAATGGAAGGTCTGTAGTTCATTCCAACACCCCCCTACTGATGGACATTTAGGTTTTTTTCAATTATTGCATTATTGCTGTTATAAATAATTGTGTAGTAAACATCCACAAATCTATACATATATATATGTTTACTATTGGTTACCATTTATTTGCAACAGATTCCCAGAAGTGAGATTATTGAGTCCAAAACCGTGGCTATCCCCAAATTGCTTCCCAAATAAGTAACAACCACGCCCTCTCCAACAATGGGCAAGAGGGCCCATTTTCCTTTTCCCTCCCCGGCACTGGAGAGTCTCTTCATTGTAGACAAAGATATTATTGCTTTAACTCATGTCCCCTGGCTTGTTATAATGCTGGATATGTTGTGTTTATTGGCCATTAGCATTTTTTAATCCAGCCTCCAAGGGCTTTATTATTATCATTCTATTTTCATTATTATTATTTTTAGCTCAGCCTTACTGAATACCTGCTGGGCGTGCAGCCTATGTTGGACACTTGTCAGCATTATTTTGCTTAACCCTGTCACCCCCATAGGAAGTAGGTGTTCTGATCAGCCTATCTGACAGGTGAGAGAAATACCTGAGCTCAAAGCAGATCAACACTTGGCAGAGATCAGAGCTCAAGTGGCACAGCTGGGGTTCGAATGCAGGCCTTCCACTAGCCCAAGCCACTTCCCTCACATCTATCTTCTCTCTCTCTCTCTGTTTTTTTTTTGTTTGTTTGTTTGTTTTGTTTTTTGAGACAGAGTCTTACTCTGTCACCTGGACACCAGTGTAGTGGCATCATCAAAGCTCCCTGCAACCTCCAACTTCTGCCTCAGCCTCCTGGGACTGAGGACTAGCTGGGACTACAAGGATGCACCACCATGCCTGACCAGCTTTTCCTATTTTTGTAGTGACAGAGTATTGCTCTTGCTCAGGCTGGTCTCGAACTGTTTCTCCCTCCTGGCCTCCCAGAGTGCCAAGATTACAGGTGGGAGCCACCATACCTGGCCTCATCTGTCTTCTTATGTGCCTTCCCCAGGCTCTGAACCTTAGCTCTCTTCTCTCATCTGGAGGATTTTGTTCATCTTTCCCTCCCAGGGTCCTCCAGGGCTGGGAATTAAATCCCTGTACCAATTGGCCCCTGAAGAAACAGAATTTGAAAGAATAAGAACCAGTCTGCCTGAGAACGTATAGGTTACATTCGTATACATCGGACAGACTGTTGACAGTTTCAATTTTCTCCTTAATTTATAACCTTGTGCCTGAGCTCCCTGCCTCCCCTACAGATCTTCCCACTCCCAAATTCAACTCCTTAAATGTAGTACCGTTTCCTTCGTCTTCCTTCCACTCATATTTAAAACCGTCAGGCTCATTTTGTTCTTCATGAACTTTCAGAACTGAGCATATGCTGTGAAATAATGAATGGAAGGGAAGGGAGCAAGGGCTTCCTGACTTTCTGGCTCCAGAAAATTTCTTCCAAACTAAGCCAGCATCCACTTCACTCTGACATACAGCTCCGAGCCAGAGGATTCCAAATCAAAGCAAAAATCTATCAAGACAAGTCTGATTTAAAACTTAAGAGAACAGCCTGTACATATTTTTAGAACAGCCAAGAAAAGAACACAGCTGTGACTTAAACAGCTGGAAATCTACTTTTTGCCAACAATTAAGCCGATTACGAGAGTTGTAACGGTCAGGCAAGAGGCATTCAAGAACCAAGCTGCCCGGTATTTTCAGACATTCGACTTTCAAATGATCTTTACGTTCATACATTAAACATTGACTCCCCTCAACTGCCTTTCAGACACCAAAGGCCAGCCAGCCATGCAGTTTGTACAGCAGTGTTTGTATAATTATTTGGGGATTTTATTGTATTTTGCCCTTTTTGGTTTAGTAGAAAGGGCAGTAAACTGAAAGAACCAAAGTAATCTGAAGCATAAGTCTTACAAACTCATAATACACTTGAGAAAATAAAGAAAATTTCTTCTTCTGATCTGCTGTTGGTTTAAAAAAGAATTTTAAAGAAACAAGAAAATTCTGAGGCATGCTGAAAACAGAATAACACCAGCCTCCGATAGTCATTGGACCTAAGCTGATCTGAAGAAAGACAACAAAATTAGAGAATATGTGTGAAATGCTGGCGACGTTAGTAGCAAATTGTGGGTAAAAGACAAGGAAGGTGTCATAGGGAGTTCTGTATTTTTTAAAGATTACCGAAAATGGAATCTTCTCCCACTTGGGACCCTGCTACAGCAGGTCTCTCGTACTCACTGCTATATCCACAGTATCCTGTACATTATAGATGGTTCGTAAATAGTTGTTGAATAATGAATAAGGTAAGTCAGTCTGGGTTCAACATTTTAAAGACTTTATTGTGCACAGAAGTAGATGTATGTTTGCCTATCCCTAAATATAGAAAGGATTCCTGAGACTGCTCTGCTAATGTGCCTTGGGATTGATCAGTGTCTTGTGGGGGCATAGAAGGTAAATTTGAGCAGAAAGGGTGACTTGAGCCCTTTCCAAGCTGTTGTGCAAATATCCCCCTCCTCCAAGCCACACACACAGACCTGACAAAAAACAGACCTGGCCAGGTCGTGTCACCCAAGGATGAAGACAGGGCTTGGGAGTGAGGGGCTTCTCAGAGGATGTGGTGTCTGGAGAGCAGGTAGGACTGGAAGTTGCACCAAGGAGGAGGATCAACATCAAGGTCAAAGCCAATAACTCAAGCCAAGAAATAAAATGAAAATTTACAGTGAAGGAAAAGAACCAAATCAGAGATGCCGATGAGTTAGGAGCATTCAGGTGGACACATCAGGAGGAATTCCCAAGCCAGAGCACAGGCATCCAAATTGGTGGTTCCCATTAATTTGCTGTGTGCATTTGAAGACACCAGAGCAGAACGCATGCAGCCACTGTGCAAAAGGTGGATAAATGACAATATGAAAAAGAAAGTCTAACCTGTGCCCCAGCAGAGCAAGTCTCTGCAGTGTCACCTCCAAGAAATAGTAAACCCAAAGATGGGCACAGGTGAGGTCAGAACTAGGGACGTATTTGCCAAGGCCACCAGTATGGAGGGAAAGCAGTGTCAGTAACAGATGTGTCAGGGTCAGCTTAAGAGCAGAGCGGTCCTGAGATTCCAAGAGCCAGGAAGTATTGGCAGGAAGGCCCGGGAGATGGTCGGGACAGTCTGCCTCCTTAGAAGACCTAGCCTCACTCCCCCACTGCCAGGTCCCCTCCGTCTGAAAAAGACCGCAGACTCTGAACTTCATCTGTGACAGCTTGTGAACATGCGTAAGGCCCAGGAAGAGTTACGGTAAAAATACACGCACGCGTACATACATACCATCCTGCTCAAGGGGTTTTGAGGGTGGTGAGCCCCACTTGTTCCAAAGATAAAGGGGGTGGTCATTAGTTTCTTTTTATGTGACCTTAAAGGGCATTTTACCTGAACTCATGTTCAGTGTCACCTTGCATTCAAAAAGTCACCATGTGGGATGCTAGGGAAGAAGCATCTTTATTGTCCAGACTTGCCAGGCTCTGCCTGGTCCTCCTCAAGCAAGTAGAGCTGAGATTTTCATCTTCAAAAATACAGGAATCACCTGGAAGACTCGAGGGAGAGCTGGCTGGGGGATCAGGTCAGGCCTCTCTCAGCATCAGTCTCTACCCACCCCCTCTGAGCTCCAGGGCAGCTTCGGACTGTGAGGCCCATCGCAGGGTCCTTGAGATTATTCCTGCAGAGCCTTTTGACAGCAGAGGCCATTATTGGCTTTCAGAATTTCCTGCTTAGGGGAGGAGCCCTTCTGTGGCTGCAATCCTCTCAGCAGTTCCTCTAAAAGGCAGCAGTTTACAAAAGGACCCCTGCGGAGCCACTAGTGAAGCTGAATTGCTGCACAGCTTGCCCAAGCAACATCTTTCTTTAGAAACTTCTTCAGACCCACTGCGGTTACCTCTGGAAAATAAGCCTGCACTTGCGACTACCTCTGAGGCTCCTGGTCCCACGCCTGCACGGCTTGGTGGCTGTAGCCCTTTTGCCTAAGGATAAAACTTCACCTTCCCTAAGTTTTGTCTCCCCACCCATTGCTCACTGGTGAGGGAGAACATGCTTACTAAACCTCCCCCATGAGCATGTGAGTTTTAATATCTAGGGTACTTAGCGAAAGCTGCTGATTCCTCTTCCTGTGGGTCCTAATGAAGTGTCTACCTACAGGCATGTAATTGAGTCATCTGACATCCCACATCCTTCAGCTCCCTGAGCAGTAAATGCAAACTAAACATCATTAGTGACTTTTACTTGAATGGCACATGCCAGCCACTGGGTGAGCTCAAAACTCAAGCCTAAATTACAGTGCTGAAACACCCACAGCAGCCCCTGGGAGAATGCTAAAAAGCAGTGGGAAAGCCCTGAGGACAATCTAGCCCTATTTCATTTAAAAAAAAAAAAAAAGGAAAACAAAAAAAAAAAGGCCTCCCTTGGCTGGTACAATAAAAGCGTGTGTTTACTCACTCAACTATTTCATTACCAGGGACCAATCACAAAGACATTTATTTTGTCTTCTTTCCTGCTCTGGTAAGCTAATTAGAAAGTAATTAAATTAGCTACAGAATAAATTAGTTGTTGTCAAACTGCAAGTAAAGAGATTCTTTTACAAATTCTTTAGGGTAAAATGTTAGCCTGGACAATTATCTCAGATTAAGGAATGGTTTCTGATTTTATTTTGCTAATGTGTTTATTATTTTAGGAGGAAATCCTAAATGTAAAGGTAAATCTAAAGTAAAACATATATTTTACCTTTCATAAATGCAAAGAAAGGAAAGCTTGATGAAATCCTGGGAAATACTAAAGTCGGGGGGCAGTGGTGCGTGTGAAATGTTTACATGATAATTTTTGCCGCTGAGGTCACTGCAATATGAAAGTGTCTTCAGTGGCGAACAAGTGGGGTGGAAATTAATGGCACTTGCTCTCCATACTATCATTCCATTTAGCAGCCTTAATTAGTAAGTAGCCAGAAGTAATGTTTTTGGAAGTATATACTCTAAATTTAAGTATACACTTTAAAATTACAAAAATACGATCATTTGTTTTCAAGTGCCCAGTTGCATTTCGATTAGGTGCCCTGGAGAGCTCAAAAAATGGCTGCCTCGAAGGCTGAAACCCAACTATAGCACAAGAATACAGGGAAAGGGGAAAGGGAGGGGAGGGGAAGGGGGAGGATGGGTGGAGGGAGGGCAATTAGTGGGAACACACCTATGGTGCATCTTAGCAGGGTACTGGTGAAACTTGTTAAATGTAGAGTATCAATGTCTTTATATAGTGATCAAGAAAATGCCATGAAGGCTATCTGTAACAGTACAATCAAAATATTTCTGAATGTATATGAAGCAGATTGTGCCCTATGATTGTGCCAATGTACACAATTATGATTCAATAAAATTATATAAA
>CAUYON010007941.1:0-56768 GCA_963573935.1 Arctocebus calabarensis | reverse complement strand
TTTTAAATTTGCTGAAGTTAGACTTGTGTTCTAGGATATGATCTATTTTGGAGGATGATCCGTGGGCTGATGAGAAGAGTGTATTTTCAGTTTTATTAGGATGAAATGTTCTGTAGAGGTCTGTAAAGTCCATTTGTTCTAGGGACCTAATTTTCAGATACCGGACATGTACGTATTAGTTCAGTAAGTCTTATGTTGACCACCTCTGTAAGTTGACCAGTTTGTACAGTCTCTTGGGTAGTCAACTTAAGAGGTAGTACTGTATTACTGTATTTTAATGTTTCACTTTATTTTTCCAGCTTTATTGAGGTCTGATTAACAAAGCTGTCTAAACTTAAGATGGACAATGTGATGATTTGATATGCCTATATATTATGAATGATTACCACAACTAAATTAGTTAACACATCTGTCACTTCACCTAGTTTTCTTTATTCTTTTGGTAGTGAGAACACAAGTATAAAATATATGGTTAACTAAATTCACCATGCTATACATTAAATCCCTAGATCTTATTCATCTTAACTAAAAGTTTATACCCTTTGACCAACATCTCTATTTCCCTCACCCTCAGCAATGACATTCTTATTTGTTTGTTTTTTGTAGAGACAGAGTCTCACTTTATCGCCCTCGGTAGAGTGCCGTGGCGTCACACAGCTCACAGCTACTTCCAACTTGGAGCTTAAGCAATTCTCTTGCCTCAGTCTCCCAAGTAGCTGGGACTACAGGCGCCCAGCACAACACCCAGCTATTTTTCTGTTTTTGCAGTTCAGCCAAGGCCGGGTTTGAATCCGCTACCTTTGGTATATGGGGCCTGCTTACTGGATGAGGCACAGGTGCTGCCCCCCTCCCTTTTTGTTTTTGCAGTTTTGGGCCAGGGCTAGGTTTGAAACTGCCACCTCTGGCATATGAGACCAGTGCCCTACTCCTTTGAGCCACAGGCGCTGCCCAGCAATGACATTCTTTTACTATTATTTATTTTATGTGCAGCACATGTGGTGTGTGTACTTTTTTTGGGGGGGTGGGGAGAGGACACAGTCTCACTTTGTTGCCTTTGGTAGAGTGCCATGGTATCACAGCTCACAGCAACCTAAAACTCTTGGCTCAAAAGATCCTCTTGCCTCAGTTTTTCATTTTTAGTAGAGATAGGGTCTCACTCTTGCTCAGGCTATTCTCGAACTCATAAGCTCAAGCAATCCACCTGCTTCAGCCTCCCAGAATGCTAGGATTACAGGCGCGAGCCACCTCGCCCAGCTGGCAATGACCGAATTCTCTGTTTCTACAGTGAGTTGGATGTTTTTAAACATGAGCCATAAATTACATTATACAGTATTATCTTTATCAGACTTATTTCACTTAGTATAATGCCTTCAACATTTTCTTTTGTGTATTGAGACAGGACTTCACTTGTCATGCAGGCTGGAGTGAAGTGGCGTGATTGATTACAGTCACTATTACCTCAAACTCCTATGGTCAAGTGATCCTCCCACCTCAGGCTCTAAAGTATCAAGGACAGACAACAAGGTATTCATTAGTATGCCCAGCTAAGTTTTAGTTGGGACAGGATCTCACTATGTTGCCCAGGTTAATCTCTAACTCTTGTCCTGAAGCAATCCTTCCCGCCTCAGCTCCTAGCCAACATTTTAACAACAATAATAATTATTACTGAGACAAAGTTTTACACTGTTCCCAGATAGAGTACAATGGCTTCATCATACTCCTTTACAACTCCAAACTCTTGGGTTCAAGAGATCCCCCTGCCTCAGCCTCCTGAGTAACTGGTACTATAGGCACACATCACCACACACAGTTAATTTTTTCTCCTTTTCATTTTTTGTTTTTGTTGAGATGGGGTCTCACTCTTATTCAGGCAAGTCTAAAACTCCTGGCCTCAAGTAATCCTCCTTCCTTAGACTCCCAAAGTGCTAGGATTATAGGCTAGAGCCACTGGTGCCCAGTCCAAATTCTTCTTCTTCTTCTTTTTTTTTTTTAAGAGACAAAGTCTCACTTTATCACCCTTGGTGGAGCGCCATAGTGTCACAGCTCCCAGCAACCTCCAACTCCTATGGTTAGGTGATTCTCTTGCCTCAGCCTCCCAAGTAGCTGGGACTATAAGCACCCACCACAACACCTGGCTATCTTTTTTGTTGTTGCAGTTTAGCCAGGGCCAGGTTCTAACCTGCCACCTCGGTATATGGGGCTGGTACCCTACCCACTGAATCACATGTGTCCCTCAGTCCAAATTATTCCTTTTGAGACTAAGTTTAGCTGTTCTGTGTTGAGATCTAGAAAGCATAAATCATACATAGAGTTATAATTTATGGCGCTCATCTTTAGAAGAGTGTATCCAATTTATTCATTTTATAATATAAAGTATAATATTCTTTCAGTAGTAGTGAATCAAGTTCTCAAAGTATAAACTTTAATAATAGTAATAACAAGTTCATGGCTTTTAATTATTTAGTTAGCAAACATTTATGAAGCACTTATGGTGTGTTATCCACTATACTTGCTATATATACCAGAGAGTAAATATTATGAATATTTATCTTGCCTGGCAACTATTTAGATAACAAAGAAAATAACTGCTCTAGTATAATGAAATTCAACAAGAGAGAATGTTCAATCTCCTGTTGAGGTTCCAAAAAGCTACTAGGTTAAGTATAGAGCAATACATACAACCACCCCAGCCTCACAGAACACACTAGCATATGTGGCAGAACAAGCCTTCTGATGCATAAAGGATTAGAAATTTTTATTCATTCAACAAATATTTATTAAAACATGTAAGATGCATTAGGCATTGTCTCAAAAGATTCTGGATGGTGCAAAGATGAAGCTAACCAAAAACTCAGTAAGAGACAACATTCTACTATAATATGAATGTTAAAGCTGCTGTTCTAGAACATTCCAAATACATAAAGTAACAGTCTCAATATATTGAAATCATTTCAAATGAAAATTACAAGCATACCATTCAGAAAGACACAACGCCTGACTATTTTTTTGTTGTTCCCATTGTTGTTTAGCAGGCCCAAGCTGAGTTCAAACCTGCCAGCCCTCGTATATGTGGCCAGCACCCTAACCACTGAACAATGGGTGCTGAGGCCTATTTACTTATTTATTTATTTTGAAATAGAGTCTCACTATGTCACCCTTGGGAGAGTGCCATGCCGTCATAGCTCACAGCAACCTCAAACTGTTGGGCTCAAGTGATCCTCTAGCCTCATCTTCCCAAATAGCTGGGACTACAGATGCCTACAACAAAGGCTAACGTTTTTAGAGATGGGTTCTCGTTCTGGCTCAGGCTGGTCTGGGACTTGTGAACTCAAGCAATCCACCTGCCTTGGCCTCCAGAGTGCTAGGATTATAGGCATGAACCACCAGGCCCAGACAGCAAGACACAGACTTTAGAATGAAAGCCATGTGATCTGGACAGTGGTCTATCTATAAGCAAATCATGTTATAAATGGCTAAAAGAACTAGCAATGTTTAAAGAAAGGCCCTCATTATACTTTAATATATTGGAAATTTTTGAGATACATATATACACACACATATATTTATATAATTTTTTCTTTTTGACACAGACTCATTCTGTCACCCAGGTGAGAGTGTAGTATCACTAACCTCACTCACAGCAACCTCATTACTTCTGGGTTCAAGGAACCCTCCTGACTCAGCCTCCCAAGAAGTTGGGACTACAGGTGCCTGCCATTTTGTCTAGATAATATTTTCTATTTTTAGTAGAGAGGGGGTCTAGGTCTTACTCAGGCTGATTGGGCTGCTCTCAAACTCCTGAGTTCAAGTGATCCTCTAATTTCGGCCTCCCTCATTATAGGCATGTGCCACTGTACCAGGCCTGATATATCTTACTCCAGAGCAGAGGATCTCTTCTTATGTTTTTAAAAAGTTTAAGCAGTCAGGCGGTAGCTCACGCCTGTAATCCTAGCACTCTGGGAGGCCGAGACGGACAGGAGTTCACTTAAGCTCAGGAGTTTGAGACCAGCCTGAGCTAGAGCAAGACCCTGTCTCTAAAAATAGCCAGGCATCTGGCTGATGCCTGTAATTCCAGCTACTAGGGAGATGGGCTAGAGGATCACTTGAGGCCAAGAAGGTGACAAAGTAAGACTCTGACACACACACACAAAGAGAGAGTTCAAGGAATCTAACAACCCCCTGTACTTATTTGCAAATATTTATGAATATGTGCATTTTTCCCCTAAAAACGGTTAATAGCTTCTAACAGATTTTCAAAGGAGGTCTTCACCTAAAACACACATACATACATTTATTTATTTATTACACTTGTGGGTAAAATAAACAACAAAAAATTATCATCTTGTAGTTCTAAAGGCCAGAAGTCTGCAATCAAGGTGTTAGCAGGGCCATGCTGCCTCTGAAACCTGTACCAGAGTCCTTCCTTGCTTCTCCTAGCTTCTAGTGGTTTACTGGCAACATTTTGCAATGCTGGCTTGCAATTCTTCTTTTGTTGTTGCAGTTGTCATTGTTGTTTTAGTTGGCTTGGGCTGGGCTCAAACCCACCAGCCTTGATGTATGTGGCCAGCACCCTACCCACTGAGCTACGTGTGCTGCCATTCTTGCAGTTGCATCATGCTAATCACTGTCAGTGTCATTACTGTATGTCTATACTGTGTATC
The DNA here is from genome assembly GCA_963573935.1 of Arctocebus calabarensis. Lineage (NCBI taxonomy): Eukaryota > Metazoa > Chordata > Mammalia > Primates > Lorisidae > Arctocebus > Arctocebus calabarensis. The sequence continues at coordinate 52,107 of CAUYON010007941.1, read as the reverse complement.
TCTATGTCTATTTTCTTTCTTACAAGAACACTAGTATTGGATTAATGATCTCATGTTAATATGATTATATCCTCAAAAACCTATTTCTAATTAAGGCAGTGGTTCTCAACCTTCCTAATGCCACGACCCTTTATTATAGTTCCCATGAGTCACAACAGGTTCTCTCATGCTGAGAACTGCTGAATTAAGGGCACATTGACAAGGACCAGGGGTAGAGATTCAATATCATTTTGGGGAACATATTTCAACCTACAGCATAGAGTCCACAGATATTTGGGTGTTTAAAATATTCCCATTATAACACTAATGGAAACTAGAGAGAATGCCATATTTATTCTAATCTTTTAAAGTCTTTAATCATGAATATATATATTTTATGATAATCATTATTTTTGCTTTTTTTTTTTTTTGAGACAAAGTCTCAAGCTGTCGCCCTGGGTAAAGTCCCTGGTGTCATAGCTCACAGCAACCTCCAACTCTTAGACTCAAGCGATCCTCTTGCTTCAGTTTTTCTATTTTTAGTAGAGATGAGGTCTGGCTTTTGCTAAGGCTGGTCTTGAACTCCTAAGCTCAAGCAATCTACCTGCTGCAGCCTCCCAGAAGACTAGTATTACAGGCGTGAGCCACCGTGCCCGGCCCATAAACATCATTATTGAGTCTATGATGTCAAATACCATGTTAGAAACTGTACGATATGGAAAAAGTTTAGAAATATAGATGATATATGAGTTGTATCCTTAAACACTGAAAGTAGATTTGTTAGATTATATTGGCAAGTTCATTTTAAAAGAGTTAATTCACAACAGAACAAAGCTTGTCAAGGGCACAGAGAACAGCACCAATAACATTTCTATGTCCAACAAATAAATGTTAACCCTGTTATTATTGTCCATAGTTTCTGTATAAAATACTAGTAAATTATAATCTTCTTTTCAGCAAAAAAGAGAAAAGCAATTTGAAGACAACCAAATTGTATCAATCCCTAAGAATGATAAAAAAATTCTATATAAATACCCTTTGTTTTCCTGTTCAAATTTCAAGACTACAAGGAAAATCACCAGTGTAAGAAATAGAGAGAAAGCCTTTCAAGGAACCTAGTCTTCTTGAATTTTCAGTTTTATATGGTCTTTGAACACAACATCCAAGATAATACAGTGTGATCAGGAAGCTGGGTTAATGGTAATACTAATAATGCCAACCTCAGGGACACTATCTCACATAAAGCTCTTTATGTTTGGTTTCAGAGCCATAAACTATCCTCAAATAGAAAGTCAGAATTGTTTTCAAAAGCACAATTAAATTGGTGATGAAATATTTGTATCAAAAGGAAAGGGAAGCTATCCCTGTTTGTCCAAATATAAATAAAAAATATTTACACATCTTCTAAGTTTGCTACTTTAGGAATTGATATCATAGTCTGGATACATGTGGGGAAAAAAGTGTTCTTTCAAAAGAATCATCTCTCTGAAATGAATGGAATCTTTCCTATTTTCTTCTCCAAATCTTAAAAGTCAAATAATGTAAACAGCATAACATTATTTCTGAGGTTAAAGTTGAGGCCTATAGAAAATCACTGAGAGCCATATACAGATACTGCATATTCAATTTTAAGTCCTCATCCCTTCTTGAACTTTTGGCTGAGATCAACTGCAATTTAAAGGCCTCAACACATTTTCTTTTTTGTTTATTGAGACAGAATCTCACTTTGTTGCCATGGGTAGAGTGCTACGGCGTTGTAGATCACAGCAAACTCAAACTCTAGGGCTCAAGTGATCCTCTTGCCTCAGCCTCACAAGTAGCTAGGACTACAGGCACCTGCCACAATACCTGGTTATTTATTTAGAGATAGGATCTCACTCTGGCTCAGGCTGCTCTGGAACTGGGGAGCTCAAGCAATGTGCCCGCCTCAGCCTCCCAGAGTGCTAGGAGTGCTCAGAGCAGGTGTGAGCCAGTGCACTTGGCCAGCACATTTTCTTAATAGCTACTAAAGCACGTATCAGAGAAAGGGCAATAAAAGAAAATGCTCAATAATCTTCATCTTTTAATGCACAGGGTACAAAATTCAAAAATAGCCCTAGTAACCCTTTTACTGTAGAAAGTACACCTTAGAATTCTTATGTTTATTTCCAGATATATACATACATGTCATACATATGCACATAAGATACAGACCATATATAAAACAAATAAGTTTTGTTTTGTACTTAAAAACAAATACTATTGTGGAAATCAATCCATTTCCTATGAGAATACATAAGAGCTACTTCATTCTTTTTTTTTTTTTAGAGTCAGTTTCATTATGTTGCCCTCGGTGGAGTGCCATGTCATCACATGCTCACAGCAACCTCAAACTTTTGGGCTTAAGTGATTCTCTTGCTTCAGGCTCCCAAGTAGTTGGGACTACAGGCGCCCACCACAGTACTGGTTGTAGTTACCATTGTTGTTTGACATGCCCTGACTGGATTGACCCCGTCAGCCCCGGTGCATGTGGCTGGCAAGCTACAGGTACCAAGCATACTTCTTTCTTTTTAATGCTGGCCACATTCTATTCCACTGAATGAACGTATCATAATTTACTTAATAGATATTTAGGCTGTTTCCAATCTTCCATTACATATAAGAAGAGGCCCTGTACTTACGTCATTTCCCACAAATGCATGTAGACTGCACAATAAATTCCTAGAAGAAAAATGCCTAAGTTAATGAGTATATATTACTTTCCATGAACTCATACTACCAATGAATGAGAATGGCAGTTTCCCTACACTCATTTCAAAAAGATGTGTTCAAAACTTTTAATCTTGGCTAATCTGATGTTTGAGAAATAGATTCCCATTCTAGCTTTACCCTGAATGAAAACCTTTTATAGAAGACCATATATTGGGGTGGCGTCTATGGCTCAGTGAGTAGGGCGTCGGCCCCATATACCAAAGGTGGCGGGTTCAAACCCGGCCTCAGCCGAACTGCAAAACAAAAAAATAGCCGGGCATTGTGGTGGGCGCCTGTAATCCCAGCTACTAGGGAGGCTGAGACAAGAGAATCTCCTAAGCCCAGGAGTTGGAGGTTGCTGTGAGCTGTGTGACGCTACACCACTCTACAGAGGGCGATAAAGTGAGACTCTGTCTCTACCAAAAAAAAAAAAAAAAGACCGTATATTGGGCTAGGCGCCTGTAGCTCGAACAGCTAAGGCGCCAGCCACATACACCTGAGCTGGCAGATTCAAATACATCCCAGGCCTGCCAAACAACAATGACAGCTACAACCAAAAGACCATATATTTGTAGACTTATCTTTATAAACAGCTAAAACTAGAAAAAAGTAAAAAACAATCTGTCTATCTCAGGCCTACATTTTTATTTCGGTTTTAAAGCATAAAAGTGTCAAAACATTAAATCATATTTTAATTTTACTAAGCTGTGATTGTTACAATCTACTAGTCCTAGACCTAGATTATAATTAGTGAAGGCACTACTAGTAGCATGACTTACTAATGAGGCCATTTGTCAGATTAGGACTTATTTGGAAATAGCCAAAATCATGGCCTCTTATAAAGTTGATTTAAGTCCCATTCAAATAATAATTACCCTTTAGAAAATAAAAGTAAAGACCTACTTCCTCCTAGATTAGCGGTTCTCAGTCTGTGGGTCGTGACCCACAGGAACTGTATTAAAGAGTCACAGCATTAGGAAGGTTGAGAACCACTGTCCTAGAGTTTACAAATATACCAAAACTTTCTTAAAATTCAGAGAAAGCCATGAGGAAAAAAAATTCATGTTGCAACATTCACTAAGCATGCTTTTTTTTTTTTTTCTGAGATAGAGCCTCAAGCTGTCGCCCAGGGTAGAGTGTCGTGGCATTACAGCTCACAGCAACCTCCAATTCCTGGGCTCAAGCAAGTCTCCTGCCTCTGCCTCCCAAGTAGCTGAGACTACAGGCGCCCGCCACAACGCCTGGCTATTTTTGTTTGGGTTGCAGCCGTCATTGTTGGTTGGCGGGCCCAGGCTGGATTCGAACCCGCCAGCTCAGGTTTACATGGCTGGCGCCTTAGTCCGCTGAGCCACAGGCGCCGAGCCACATGCTTTTTTTTTTGAGACAGAGTCTCACTTGATGACCCTTGGTTGAGTGATATCACAGCTCACAGCAACTTCCAACCCTTCGGCTCAAGTGATTTTCTTGCCTCAGCCTCCCAAGTAGCTGGGACTGTAGGTGCCCACCACAACACCTGCCTATTTTTAGAGGTAGGGTCTCGGCTCTTCCTCAGGCTGGTCTCATATCTGTGAGCTCAGGGCAATCCACTCACCTCGGCCTCCCAGAGTGCTAGGATTATAGGCATGAGCCACCGCACCCTGCACTAAGCATGCTATAATAGGATTTCTTCATTGACTGACTAACTCTTGGATTAATGATTTAAAAATCTCTGGGACTGAATGTGTTGTACTGTCATACCTATACTACTAGCAGTATGGAAGGCCAAGCCAGTAGGGTTACTTGAGGTCAAGCGTTTGAGGTTGCAGTGAGGTATAAAGATGCAACTGTACTCTAGCCAGGGTGACAGAGCAAGACCCTATCTCAAAGAAACAAAAAAATCTTTGGGCTGAAGATCCTTCACTTATTAACCTGACTTTAAAAATTATAGGAGTATGTACTGTGAATCATACAGAGGATAGAGGTATTCTCCTAATACACTGAAAAAGGCTTTACTTTGCTTTTAATCAATCCCAATGCTAAACTACTACCTCACAAAGGACTTGCATATTAGATTCATACCATGTTGTCTGTTACACTGCTATGTTGCTTTGTAGGCACATAGACATAAATCATCCATCTACAGTTATAACATATTTGGAAGCAGGTTTTTAAAAAATCTATTTTCTGGGCAGTGCCTGTGGCTCAGTGAATAGGGCGCTGGCCCCATGTACAAAGGGTGGCGTGTTCAAACCCGGCCCCGGTCAAACTGCAACAAAAAAAATAGCCGGCATGGCTGAGGCAAGAGAATTGCCTAAGCCCAGGAGTTGGAGGTTGCTGTGAGCTGTGTGATGCCATGTCACTTTACCAAGGGTGGTAAAGTGAGACTCTCTCTGTCTCTACAAAAAATAATAATGATAATAAAATAAAAACAAAAAATATATTTTCTGTATGTCTTCTCCCAGTAAAGAAAACAGTGCTTTGCTTCCCCAAAAGCAGTGCCTATTACCTTTGTAGACAAAAAATATACTAAGATTCTTTTTATCATTATATTTTATGACATTCTAATTTCTTTCTAGAGTTTTTCTGTTAATTATAGAATAGTTTCAGAAGGAATACCAAAAAAGAAACCACTGTCTGGGTGGCGCCTGTGGCTTAGCGAGTAGGGCGCAGGCCCCATATACCGAAGGTGGCGGGTTTAAACCCGGCCTTGGGTAGAACTGCAAAACAGAAAAATAGTCCAGCGCTGTGGTGGGCACCTGTAGTCCCATTACTTGGGAGGCTGAGGCAAGAGAATCGCCTAAGCCCAGGAGTTGGAGGTTGCTGTGAGCTGTGTGACGCCACGGCACTCTACCCAGGGCTACAAAAAAAAATAAAAAAAAAAAAAAAGAGGCTCAGTGCCTGTGCTCAACAGGCTAAGGCACCAGCCACGTACACCTGAGCTGGCGGGTTCAAATCCAGCCTGGGCCTGACAAACAACAATGACGGCTGCAACAAAAAAATGGCCGAGCGTTGTGGCAGGCGCCTCCGGTCCCACCTACTTGGGAGGCAGAGGCAAGAGACTCGCTTGAGCCCAGGAATTGGAGGTTGCTGTGAGCTGAGATGCCACAGCACTCTATCCAGGGTGACAACTTGAGGCTCTGTCTCAAAAAAAAAAAAAAAAAAAGGAAACCACTGTCTATTATATATTGAAATTTGAAACAAGCATACTCTTAGGGCACTAATCTTACTCTACCTTGAAATACAGTAATTAATGGACTTGACTGAGCAAGGGCCTTTCTCATCTTATACATGTTCTCCTGGAAGCAGCTTTCTATTACAGAATCTTTCATATAGTTGGTACTAAATAAAAGCTCTTCATTTTGTGACCCAGAAATGGAGTAAAAAGGCCAAAATGTCACAAACATCAACTTTTCAAAACCATTCATATGAATAATAGTATAACTACTGCCTTTGACATTATCAGAAATGTAATCAGGGTGGTGCCTATGGCTCAAAGGGGCACCGGCCCTACATGCCAGAGGCTGTGGGTTCAAACCCAGCCACGGCTAAAATCTGCAAAAAAAAAAAACAACAAGAAATGCAATCATAGTAACTCATATTGGATATCAGTAAATGCTGGGGACAGAAGTTTGGACATAAGGTTGCCTCTACTTTTCAAACATAGGCATGATGACATTGCTGGCTACATCTAACGGAATGAGGATTTAGGATTCACAGCCAGGATTACAAAAAAAAAAAAAAATCAGTTGCCTGTGAAACTTCAGAAATCACTTCTATTTTTATTTTATTTTATTTTATTTTTTTGAGACAGAGCCTCAAGCTGTCACCCTGGATAGAGTGCTGTGGCACCACAGCTCACAGCAATCTTAAATTCCTGGGCTCAAGCGAGTCTCCTGCCTCGCCTCCCATGTAGCTGGGACTGCAGGTGCCTACCACAACGCCTGGCCATTTAATGGTCGCAGCCGTCATTGTTGTTTGGCAGGCCCGGACTGGATTCGAACCTGCCAGCTCAGGTGTACGTGGCTGGCGCCTTAGCCTGTTGAGCCACAGGCGCCAAGCCGATGCTACTCATTCTTAAAGGCCAAGTTTAGAGCCTCTGGACACCCCTGTCAGACCACATCCACTCCCGCAGTGCTTACCCAGGGAGGGGTCTATCACGGCCCTGCCACCTGCTCGTTGGGCTTTGGGGAGGCACAGTGAAGAAAGGGTGGGCTTCCATCCTCAGTTGGACTCCTCCTTTTGGCCTTGGGACACTTGCTTTGCCTCTTCAAGTTTCTGTTTTCTCATCTATTAATGTAAATAATACCTATTAGCAAGATGTTTGTGAAAATAAAATAATGTATAAAAGTTACCATGGATATAAATAAAATAGTGTTGTTGGCACTGTTTTCATCATGGCATTTGTTTGGGGCATGTCTTGACATTTAGACTTCAAGGTCCTTGCTGATGGGGACAGTGAGAGTATCCTCACTTTCTGCACCCGGCCCCTGACATGGTGCAAAGTGACAGTCTGCTGACAGCACTTGCAGCTGTTGAGGAACAGGCCCCTCCCTTTGCATGTTTAACTTTTCCCATTTTCCAAAGTGATGTATGCTGGATGTCCTGACAGGCTGGGAAAAGCCATACACAAAAATATGTATTCGTTAAACAGATATCGACACCTTCTAGTCACCAAGTTCTGTGGAGGTAATGAGAACAAAATAAAAGTAAAAAACTCCTGTACTTAAAAAAGAAAATGATGTACTTAATGAATACACTATTGAAAGTACAGCTAAACAGCTAGACTGAAATATAGGAGTTAGTTTTTCTCTTTTGTAACAATCCAGAAGTGACTTCTACTCCACAAGGACATTCAGGAAATCAGAGTCATTTATCTTTTTTTTTTCTTCTTACTGAGGTATCACACACATACAATAAGACACACAAATCGTAAGAGAATAGCTCAATTAATTTTTATATACATATATACTTACGTAATTACCCTCTGGGTCAAGGTACAGAACCACACTTGATCTTAGCCAAGAGGCCAAGAAGCAATCAAGGTGCAGAACTTTCCTAGCACTCAAGTCCCGTTTTTTTTATTATTTTGTCATACCCTCGGGTGTTATGTTCATACCACGGTCAAAACTCACCCATATCATCTCCTCTACCTAACCAACAGGAAAAAGGGAGAAACAGAGAAAGAGAGGGACAGGGAGAAGAAAGGCAGACTCACAATTGTCTAATAAAAAATGTGACCTACAACTTTCATACATCACCCTGTTGCATTCTACTAACTCTTAGTCACACAGCTACAACGAGCTCCAAAGGGTACCTGGGAAAAATTGGCCTCTAGTTGGACAAACACATGTGCCCAATAAACTCTCGAGGTTCTGTCATGAAGAGGAAGTAGGTGGCATTTCCCTTTTACAGACAAAGAATCTGAGGATGAAAGAGGTTTGCTGGAGCTGAACCGAGTTACGAACCAACATCGGACTGACTTCCAAGTCCAGGTCTTCACCATAACTCTGGTCTTTGCACCAACAAAAAGTCTCAGTTGAAAGAATAGTGATGTTTTAACAAGTCATACAAGTGCAAATTTGTTACCCTTTATGGAAATCTGCTTGAGGTTCTCCTTAAGCGGCAAAGAGTTACTGAGAAAATACTATATATACATACTCATACCCACACTTACGACATTGGCGAACCAGTAATAGCTTTAAGTTCCACAGCAGAGAGACTCAGGAGCAATTAAACCTTTGCTATAAAAAGTTCCTGTAAGAAGTTTTCAATTCCAGCTTGTTAACATGAGGAGCTTGTGGACATACTCCCTGTTAAAACTGGTGAAAATTATTTATTTAAAAAACGATAACTTAAACCCTTCAGAAATAGTCCTAAGAGCGCAATGCAAATAAAGAAATATTATTCAAGAAAATCTGTAAGAACTCAGTAATAAGACTGAGACTAAGACATTTGAACCATGACCTGTTTCTTCCTCCCTGCATTTCGGCCCAGGGTGACCAAAACTCCAGACAGGTGCAGCCAAGAACACACAGAGCTCTCTCTGGCCCCCTCACCTCCCACGCCCAGCAGACAGCCCTGTGTGGGAAGTTGGTATCTTCCTGTCTTCCTGGAAAGGGCAAGAGGTCAGCATCTCTTATCCTCTCTCCACCCCATTCTTGCGGAGGCAAAGTTCTGAGCCAATACAGCGCAAAAGTGGGCCTTCCTCCTCACCTGAGAGCTCGCTCAGAAATGATGAAGGCTGTGTTGAAAAGCGATTAAGGGGAGGCTAATAGATTCCTAACACAGGGTGTCCCAAAAGTTACCCAGAAAACAGCCATACAGAGGGAAAATGGGAAATTGTAGCTAACTGTACTTATATTTTCAAAATAGTCATAACACAATTTTACAAGTATTTACTAAATATCCTCTACATGTTGGGCGCATCTTTGTAAAACTTTGTATAAGTTAAGCCATTAGCTGACTAGTCTACCAGACAGAAGCACGGAAAGAGACAGCTAAGAAGATGCCTTCTAGAGTAAGAACAAATCTCAATGACCTCAAAAACTATTCCTCAAATGAGCCCCAATTTAACGGAATCAGTCAGTAGAGCAACCCCGGGCATTGTTTTTTTGTTTGTTTGTTTGGGAGTTTTTTGAGACAGTCTCAATATGTCGCCCTCGGTAGAGTGCTGTAGTGTCACAGCTCACAACAACTTCAAACTCTTGGACTTAAGCAATTCTCTTGCCTCAGCCTCCCAAGTAGCTGGCACTACAGGTGCCCACCACAATGCCTGGGTATTTTTTTTTGTTATAGTTCTCATTATTGTTTAGCAGGCTCCGGCTGGGTTTGAACCAGCCTACCTCAGTGCATGTGGCTGGAGCCCTAATCACTGAGCTACTGGCTCCGAACCCATAGAGCAACTCAGGGTACTATTGAAAATCAACCTATATCCAAGAAGCTCAACAAATTCCACAGAGAATAAACAGAAAGACATCCATAAAGAGATGCATTATAATAATAAAATCCTGAAGACCAAAGACAAGGAGAAAAATTTGAAAGCAGCAAGAGAAAAACCAATCATCACTTTGAAAGGGAGCCGACGTTTTGGTTACTTTAATGATTTTCTCCATAACTGGGGGAGTTATTCTCTCAGTGGTTATTCTAGGGTTCATCAGAATCTGCTTTAGTTTTATACTAACTTAATTCCAGTGTGATTTAATGTAAGTTCCAGGGAACTTATTCCATACCGTTCTCTTCCCTGTCCCACTTTTCCACGATATTTATTATTAAACATATTGCCTCTATGAAAGAAATGGGGAGGGCAAATATATATGTACAGCATTTGTTGTATTAATCTCCATGTTTCCTATTTCTGGTTCTCTTCATTTGTTTCGGTGAGTTGAGTTACTGTGTTGCATTGAAAATATTCACTTAATGTACTTTAAAGGTAACCATGGTGACATTCAGTAAAGAGGTGTGTAGTACTTTTTCTAGAATGAGTTCTCAAACTTAATTGTCAGACCTCCTATATCAATAGTAATGTTAAATGTGAATGGATTAAATAATCCAATCAAAAGGCAGAGATTGGCCAACTGGATTTAAAAACCATCTCTATGCTGCCCTAGATGCAAAGCCCAGGTGGCCTCTGCTGTGGTTCCTCTCAAGACCCTTAACAACCACATTTATGCCATACAAGGTGACATTCAGAGATTCTAAGGATTTAAAGTGGATGTCTTCTGGAGTGCTAGCTTTTGGACTTTTCCAGGTATTGATAGGATTAGCCACTGTCCATCCATTGCCTAGGCCTCACTTTTCCTATCATTAAAATGGGTCCAAGAGGAGATGGAACAGAGCCCTTCCAAGTCTGAGCTCTGTGAGTCTCTGCAGGGCAGCAGGACTCCCATGTTTCCTCTATCGCATTTCTCCTGTGCCCCCCACTGCACTTATAGTCAACTCTGCTCACCGAGGACCTCCCCTGCCACTGCCTATTTCTTTTACAACTGAGCAATTAAACTAATACAATCCTAAAATTTCCAATTTGGAAAGGGACTCACAAGGAGAGCATGTTAGTTTCCTGCGGCTGCCACAACAAACCCGACAAATCAGCTCTAACTGGGTGGCTCAAACAACAGACGTTCATCCCCTCACAGCTCTGGGGCCCGGGAGTCTGAGACGGAGGTGGTGGCAGGGCCGAGCCCACCCCGAGCCGAGACTCGGAATAGAACCCTTCCCTGCCTTGCCCCAGTTTCTGACGCTGGCCGCTAATCCTCAGCATTTCTCTCCAGTCTCTGCCTCTGTGTCTGGATGGCGATCTCTCTGTGTGTCTCACAGTCTCTCTGTCTTTATAAGGACGTCATCGTTGGCTTGGGGCCTCCAAATCCAGGATGACCCATCTCAACTTGGTTAGATCTCAAAGATCTTATTTCCAACTCAGGTCGCATTCACAGGTGCTAGGGGTTAGGATTTCAACTTCTCTTTAAGGGGGAGGGGCAGGATTCAACTCCCAGGAGACAGGGGGGAGAAAACAAGCAATCTGCCGCTAAGCATCTTCCGTGGCCCAGGTGTGGGGCTCCCAATTCTTATAGGCATCTTCTCAGGCGATCCTCCCACAACCCAATGGCACAGGAATTATCTTCAGTTTAGAGATGAGGAAACCGAGGCTCAAAGAGGTTGAGTGACCGTCTCAAGGTCACACAACTTGTAATTCGTAAAAGTAAGATTCGATCCCAAACCTGCCTTTCTGCCCAATCTGGGTGGTGCTTAAACCCAACAGGGCTGTCTCACATCACCTTAGTGCAGACCACAAACTCTCCCCAGCCTCTGGAGGGGCAGAAACTTGGCTGTGTCACCCAGCAAGTCACCAGAAGCTACATCTCCCAACCCCGCATCCCGAGCACCTTAACCATTGTGCATTGATAGTATCAACAAATGAGCAAACGAGGCTCCCGACTCTTGGGAATGTGTTTCCAGTAAGTGGAATTCTGCATCCCACTTTGAGCAGGACCAGGGGTTAAGAAGTAGCTCTGTGACTCATGGAGACCTGGAGTGGCTGCCCAGAGGACACCAAAACAGGAGAAGGTCTAGAGGAGATGCATAGCTGGAAGCTGAGCTGGCATTTGATGAGGTGCCAGGGACTCAGGGCAGGAATTCCAGCACCCCCTCCTAGGGCACCTCTCCCAGAAGGGATGAGTCAGCGGGGCCAGGGTGGCCCCCACAGGGGATGCCGTCCACACAGCAAGAGGAGGCATAGAGGCCCTGGTCAGGGGGGCAGCCTCCAGGACCACAGACATGAGCGCCGAGTCATGGGAGAGCCCCAAGCTCCACCTTCTGTGCCCACAGGCCCTGGAGCCCATGGCAAGAGGTAGACCAGGAGAGCCTGGACCCCGACGGGCAGGGTTTGGACCTGGCTTAGGCACCTGCTCGCTTTATGCTGCTGGGAACATTTCATTCTATAGATGGGACCAAGGATATCTTGAAGGTTTTTGTTTGGGGGACAAGCTTAAATGGGGTCATGTCTTAAAGCCCTGGGCAGAATGCCAGGGCAGAGGTGGCCAGCAGTGAAAGGCAGTGTTGTCTCTTGATGGCAGATTGGAGGTCCAGCCTATGTCATGGCCTGGGACGGTTAGATGAGGGGACAGCAAGGTCAGAGCCAGAATTTCCTGAGCACCCACAATGGATGCCCTTCCGCCCAGCTTCATAATCAGCCGCCTTGTTTTGTCTGTTTTCAGTTTCCTGAAGGGACCCTCTGCCCAGGTCAAGGGCATAGCAGAGGGTGTGGTCAGCAGTCTGCCACTGCCTCGCTGTATGGATCTCTCTGTGAACACGACCCTGACTGATCGCCCTCAGGACACCTCATTTTCTAATTCTGCACACAATTTTTCCAAAACTGTTCTTCCTATCCTTCCTAATAATCTGTTCAATGTCTCCCTCCTTCCCAAACCCCCGCAGTTCCGTGAGAGCAGAGATGTGTCCACCGTCCTCTGCTGCATTCCTCCTGCCGTGCAGCGATTGCTCCTAAACCTCTACAGACTGACGTCCTCCCAACTCAGGCTCATCTGAGCCACGGGGCGAGAACACAGCTGGGGTATCTACTACCCGCCAAGAAGTGAGATAAGGCCAGGCGCAGTGGCTCACGCCTCTCTGGGAGGCTGAGGTGGGTGGATTGCCTGAGCTCAGGAGTTGGAGACCAGCCTGAGCAAGAGTGAGACCGTGTCTCTAAAAACTAGCCGGGCATTGGCTCGGCACCTGTAGCTCAGTGGTTAGGGCACCAGCCACATGCACCGGGGCTGGCAGGTTCGAACCTGGCCCCAGGTCTGCTACAAAACAATGACAACAACAAAAAAACAGCTGAGCATTGTGGTGGACACATGTAGTCCCAGCTACTTGGGAGGCTGAGGCAAGAGAATCGTTTAAGCACAAGAGTTTGAGGTTGCTGTGAGCTGTGATGTTACAGCACTCTACCCAGGCAACATAATGAGACTCTGTCTCAAAAAAAAAAAAAAAAAACTAGCTGGGCATGGTAGGTACCTGTGGTCCTAGCTACTTGGGAGGCTGAGGAAAGAGGATCACTTGTCTCCAAGAGTTTGAGGTTGCTCGAGCTATGACGCCACAATGCTCTACCCAGGGTGACAGAGTGAGAGAGACTCTGTCTAAAAAAAAAATACAGAAGAAGTGAGCTAAGTGCTCAGTTAATCTTAGCACCTTGACAGTTGGGGATTATCGTCTTCCTTTGCCCTGCTAGGCACTGCAGAGCTCCAGGCGCGAGGAGCAGAGGCTGGCCCTGAAGGCAGCTCGACCTCCTCAGCCCTCAAAGTGCAGAAAGGCAGAAGCAGTGCCTGAGGACGGGGCGGGAAACGCAGAGACTAACTCTTCTTTGCCACTGCAGGGTGCTGGCAGAGTTGTTGGGGCAGTCATTACCTTGTGCAATTTATTTCCTGAAACCTAGGAGGTATGACCTTGTTATTGTCATTTTACAGAGAAGGAAAAAGACTCCGAGAGGTTTAATAACTCACCCCAAGTCCCACAGCCACGGGCAGCAGGGCAGGGTTTGAACGTGGGTCAGTCTGACTCCCAACCCTCCTTGCACCTCGGCAGACTCAACACGAGTTTTGCTGTGGACTGAATCGGGAGCCCCCCAGATCCCTGTATCAAAGCCCTAACATCCCCTTACTGTGCGACTGTCCTGAAATAAGGCTGTTGCGGAGATGAAGGTTAAATGGGGCCATGGGTGGAGGCCTCACCCAGAGGGGGCCCTGCGAGAAGAGCGGTGGGAGCTCTGTGGTAGTGCTGTGAGCCTGCCGCAAGAGGGCAGCTTTCTGGGGGCCAGGAAGCAGGCCCACACATGAACCCCACCACACCAGCACCCCAATCTCAGACATTCAGCTTCTAGGTCCGTACGAAAATAAACTGCTGTCATTTCAGCCATGCATCTTGCTAGGGCAGACTGAGCTGTAAATACAAGATTTTTCAAACATCAAATAGCTCAGTGTTGAATGGAACAAGCTCTTAGATCTCTTTTTCCCTTTACTGAGCCTTTCAGAAAGAGCCGACTCCTAACCACTAGACCATCGGGGAAGACATAACTAAGTCTTTTAAAGAAAAAAATGGCTTTAATATCTCCCAAGATGTTGTGGATCTTATAGAGGTACTGGGAACCGCAGCCTATCAGTTTAACTTCCTCATAAAAAATTTATGGGGCATAAGTGCTCCCCAGGAGCTTCCTGAGAATGATTTTTCCTGCTCTGAAGACTCTGCCTTATAAACGCACTGGCTCTCACCACCCTGGCTGTCTTGTTTTCTCTGAAAGACATCTGTTTCGTGAGGAATCTCCCATATCTCCCCGGTTAATACAGATGTTCACACACGTGGTCTGCACTGTGGCACAGAGGAAGGAATTGTCATCTCCCAAGTTCACGGATAAGGCAGCTGTGAGGGGCATCGTCCCTTGACTTGCTCAGTGATAACAGTCCTTGAATGCTCTTCCTGGTCTCCAGTTCCCCTGTCAAAGCCACAATGAAATGATCTCATTCTGTATGATGTTCATAAGTACATTTAAATAAGTTTTACAAAGTAAGCGAATCAATTCATGGACAAACAATTAATTGCAAAATAACAACCACGGCTCAGCGCCTGTGGCTCAAGGGGCTAAGGCACCAGCCACGTACACCTAAGCTGGCGGGTTCGAATCCATCCTGGGCCCACCAAACAACAATGACGGCTGCAACCAAAAAATGGCCGGGCGTTGTGGCGGGTGCCTGTAGTCCCAGCTACTTGGGAGGCGGAGGCAGGAGACTTGCTTGAACCCAGGAGTTGGAGGTTGCTGTGAGGTTGCTGATAGAGAGCCACAGCACTCTATCCAGGGTGACAGATTGAGGCTCTATGTCTCAAAAAAAAAATAAAAATAAAAGCAAAATACCAACCACATTAGAGCTATTTGAACATCAGCCGAAGGGGGAAATAACAACAAAAAAAAAAAAAAGAAGGAGAGGAGGAAAGGGAAGAGGGGGAGAATATAGGGAAGAAGGAGTGTGTTTTTCCTCTCTCTGGAATGCTTGAGGCTCCTAGCAACAACCATTCGATTCCATTCTGTTTCATAGTCATTTGGAGGACAATAGGCTGGGTACTAGGCTAGGAACACACTCAGCGGTGACTCGATTGAAGCCCCCTTAATAGCCCGCTGCACTTTGCCACAACTCCACTGCATTGCTGACCAGGAGGACCCTGGGAGAGGCCAGTGGACCTGTCTTTGGGGCTAAGCCACACTGGTTCTTTCACCACCAACATGACTCAAGGGTCTCCTGATATTCTGATGACACCCTCCTCGGGACACACAGGTTTGCTGGTAAACTTCCAGGTACTGTGTGTGTATTTGTAGGAGGTGTCATCATTTATATGTGCTTCTACCTTCCACAGCTCATTTGTGCCTCAAAACACCCTTGAGAAGAAAATACTATAGTCAGTTCCATTTTACAGACAAGGAAAATAAATCTCAGAGGGTAAATAACTTCCCCAAGGTCAAGTGACTCATAAAAGACCAAGGTAAGATTTGAACCCAGATCCTCCTGGCTCCAAACCTAGTGCTTTTACTTCTCTTCCAAGTGCCTTCTAGATCTCATGTCAGATACCTCATTTAGACACACATACATATGTGTAACTTGGCATATGGGGACCAGACAAATTTGGAACTGGGCACAAGTCAAATTTGTCTTGACTCTGTATGAACAGTGTATGCCCTTTGAAGGAAACTATTTGCACCTGTTTCTGAGAGTGGTGGAACTGAAACTGGTGAAGTAATGTGTGTGAATGAGCCTTGTAAACTGCTGAGCCATACAAATGCATGTCATTGCCAAGGTCAAGGTCGCTGTGCATCTGATCCTAGCAGGAAATAGAACTAAGAATACAAATAATGCCACAAGATTTCGTGGGGCTCTATCCAGACTCTGACCGACTAAGAGTCCCCCTTTCCAGTCCCTTCCATCCCTACCATATCCTAAATCCTTCACTTCCCTATCAACGAAAATGTAACCTAGAATCTATTTCATGACTCTCAGCAAAGAATAGATTGGCGCCCAAGTGTCTTAACAGGTGCCAGTTCTGCCAAAGCAATTCCTTGGAGCTTTCATGCTCTTCTTCAAAAGTGAAAAATGAATCTAGCCTTCTCAGTAGACATTAAACAGAAATGGAGTTTCAGATCTATATTTCGAAGTGTTTCATAAAGCTTTTGCCTGGAAATAGAAATGCTTTTGCTTTTTCCCGAAACGAACAAAGTAGCTGGTTTCTGAGCTCTGTGAGTGATCCTATTTTTTTCTGGGATGTGGTATCAAGGGATCACATTGACATTTTATGGAATTCTCTTACAAATGGCTTTCTCCCCAATATCTAATTATCCCATTCAAACCTGAGTACATTGTCTTCTAAATTTCTAAGTGGTTTAATAATAGAATTGCTTCATTAGCCTTGATACATGCTTGGGAATTGAACAAAGAAATTAAAAGAACAGCTAGAAAAACAAGCAAGTGTGGACAAGCTCCCAAGTCCTAAATATTTGTGTTCTTGGTGGCTGAGATTGTTCTGTCAAAAAGCCAGCCCTGGGAGTGCTTCGGCTGTGTGGGACACAGAACAGTGGTCCTAACTTCTCTGCTCCTCTGGCTCACAGAGAGGCCATCCTTTACTCCTTCCCTGTCACCAACCCCTGCCCGTCCTCTCCTGCTTTCATCCCCGGGGAGTGAACTGGGCGCCTCCTGCTGTTTCAGACATGCCCTGGGTCTGGCTAATCTGAGGGACGGCAGCTTATTCACCGAGGGCCGCTCTAACCCGACTTCACTCCCCCTTCTGGATGAGATTCAAGGTCTCCATCCATAGACTCAGCCCACATCTCCATAGCGTCCAGTCCAGACGAGGGACGCTCCACTTCCCGGAAACCTCTTCCAAGTCCACTCACAAGCCTAAGAGAGCGAGGCCCTTCCCCGGTCCTCCTGCTGGGCACCAGGGGTCAGTCCGAGCAGCGAATGGGCCGGTGAGCCTAGCGTTGTCCCAGTGATGGCCTTTGGCTGGAGACCATTGGCCAAATACAGGTTTATTCACAGAAGGGGTTTTGCACGTGCTTTATGGTAAGGTGCCCCGCAGGCTACTATTAAGGTAAAATTCTTTCCATGTGCATAACTGTCCACATTACTATCCCCCAGAGGCCTGCTCTCCTGGTTCCTCCAGGGCTGTCCTGGACACATCTCTGCCACTTTCCTCCACATGTCCTATTACTCCTGATGCTTCTCCCAGCCGTGAAGGAGAAGCTGTTTCTGCCGCTAGCTTCTCTCTCTCTAGGCGTTATTTCATCCCCCTGCCTTAACCTCTCCCTTGCAAACCATGTGGCCAGCCCTGACAGGTCCCCACTACCTGCTGAGTACCTACCCCAACTCAGTGACCTGCTGGCACAGCAGAGTCGGTGCCTGAGACCAAGGCCCTGCCCCACAGAGCTGACCGCCCCTCCACTCACAGCCCCCACCCCAGATCCTAAAGGTCCCTGGGGCAGCAAAGACATCCCAGAGGCCCCCCTGCTCCCCCACATCCCATCAGCAGCCTTGCCCCCCAGATCTCCGCAGGCTCAGCTCAGAATGCGAGAACCAAGGCTGGTGCAGTCACGGTGTCCCTCTATTTTGTTTGCACTGAGAAAACAAAAACCCGGAGAGAGTAATGAAGTGACCATAGTGGCCAAGCCAGAACCGGACCCCGTGTGTTCTAGCTGCCATCCTCTTCCCCAGGGCACTGGCCTCCCTCCTCCGCACCCCTGCCTCCACCCACTTGTACCCTGACACCCAGCCAATGCAGGTCAAATGGAGACTCCACTCTCCCCCGTGTGCCTAGGGCCCTTGGGACTCACACTTGCTCTATCCTTCCCACAGTGGAACCCACCTGCTATTCGCCTCCTCTGATTCACTGCATTTCAGCTCCACTTGCCTCTCCCACCCCAAACCCCAGCCCTGTCTATAGCCCAGTGGGCACTCTCTGTGGGTGTGAGTCAGCTCTGCAGGGCTGAGGCCTGGGGATGGGACCCTGTCATAAGGGGACTTTCTCTCTGGGCCCAGCACTTAGCACACACCAGCATTGAACAACCTGGCACTTAGGAAAGATGGAATGAGAGAAGGAAGTGACAGTCCTTCACAAGAACAAAACTTCTTCCAAATTGTCACACTGATCATTGTCTGTACTGCAAAAGGTTTCCAACTGAAACAGTTTCCAAAATAAGCTTGTCTCCTGAAGATGCTACGATCCTGGTTCTTCCACTGTGAGGCGGGAAGTTGAGGACTTTCTAACGTGGGTCATCAAAGAGTCCCTCACTAATAGGGGTGCAGAGGCCTCGCACCAGGGACTGTTGCACTCCTATAGAACAGCCCTACGCTCCACGACCTCCCCACCATATCACCTACCATGTGAAGACTGAGCTGAGGGTGGGAAGCAAGCGACTATTGTCCAGCACCAGGGAGCTCACAGTCCAACAGGAGTGGAAGGACATATCCAGGAGGGCTCTGCCCCACAGCAGAAGGCCACGGGGGCAGCCCAGGGGTGCCCCGGAAGATGCTGCAGAAAGAGGAGGCCTGGCCTTGAGGGGGGAGGTGGACTCCGAGAATTGGGCCCAAGGGCTTTCCATCATTCCGTGTAGCCATCACCAGCAACATGACTGTCAAATAGGTGATGTTACATGCAAAGGGATGCCAGTCAGAGGAGGGGCAATTGCTCCTGGTCATTTCTGAACTTAGAGAGAAACGCCTTTCCCAGAACTAACACATGTAGATCTGTTCTCATCCGCTCTGGCTGGGTCTGGGTCACAGGTGCACAACGAAACAGCCGTTAGCCAAAGGAACGGAACTGTCACTACAATGAATCAACCTTCCTCCCTGGGGTGGGGAAGATCCCAGAAAGCTCCTATTCCCCACATCTGAAGAGAAATGGGTTCTGTCGGCAGGAAGAAGGTAAGAGAGAGTGCAGGGTCAGCTACAAGATAGACCTTTAGCCCAACATGCCCAAGCCATCAGAGATGACCACGGGTCTAGCACATCCTCCCGAGTCCAGAGCAGAACTTCAGCATGGAGAGGCAGGGTCCCCACCTCGGAAAATGTGTGCGTTCCTTTCAGTTCTGGTACCGGCTAGTCATCTGACTTTGGCAAATCATGAACCCTCTCGAAGCCTGTTTTCTGATCCATAATGTGGAAGTTACGACCCTTCACCCAGCTAAGGTGAAGATCAGGTGAGGAAAATGTGTGTTTTTTTGTATAACCTTACTGCATATAAAGGGGCTTCCTTTCTAACCTCTAAAGTAGCGTAAAAAGTGATTGTGACATGGGATGTGGTTCGCCGGCTGTCACCAATGGAGGCTATTTTGGGAGGAGTGGTTACTAAGAAACATGAGGCTCTGGTAACCTTGACAACCATAGGTAAAACAGAACCATGGCGCATCCAACTCCCGTATGCCATTCTTAAGTCCTCCTCAAGGAGGAGGGATCTGGTGAATTGTCAGCTGAGTGACGTCTCTTGGGGCCAGCAGGCCTGGCATTAACCTGGCTAAACCACTCATCCTCTCATCCACTCTTGGATGAGAGTCTAGACAGGGTCTAGAAGGACAGACCCTGGTTTCTGACGTCGCCATGGGAAAGTGCGGAGTGACCTCCTGAGGAGCCTTCTTTCTGCCTCCCTCCCGTGGTGGCCTTTGCACCATGGCATCCTCGCTCCAGCTGTCCAGAGTACAAATACTGTGAATAGAAATCAGCGTTGTGCAGAGCAGCTCCTGGTTAGCAATTACAGCCCCTTATCCCCGGGGCTGCGTCCCAAGATCCCCGGCGGATGCCAGAACCTGGATCGCACCGAACCCCGTATATACCATGTCTTTCCTATGCATACATTCCTGCAATAAACTTTGATTCCCAAATTAGTCACAGTAAGAGGTTAACAACAACAGTAATAAAATGAAACAACTATAACAAACTATATATCAAAATCACAACTCTCGCACTTCACAGCTGTTATTAAGTGAAATGAGAGTTGCTTAAACACAAGCACCTCAACAGTGCAACAGGGGGTCTCAGAACTGAGTCAACTATAGGTGACACCTATAAACACAAGCACCTCAACAGTGAAACAGGGGGTCTCAGAACTGAGCCAGCTTTAGGAGGGGAGTGGCCACAGTGTGCACATGGTGGACAGCCACATTGTGAGTGGACAGAGTTGGATAGCGAGAGAGTTCATCGTGGTACTCAGAACAACGCCCAGTTTAAAACCTATGAATTGCTTACTTCTGCAATTTTCCATTGAATATTTTCACCCTGAGTTGACCACGGGCAACTGGAACTGCAGAAAGTGAAACCGAGGATAAAGGAGAACTACTGCACACACACACAAGCCATCCCAAGGCCCAGGCAGGTCTGTCCAAAATGACACAAAAATAACATTCCTTTGTAAATGCAAAGGGTTTGAATCATTGTTTTTTCATTGAGTAGATACAGAAAATATTAGTAGATAGAAATAGAGACAGAGGATATTTATGATAAGTACATAGGGTGTAAAAACTACCTGGGCTACATACAATACACACATATGCACAACCCAGCCCACGAGCCAGGATGTGGCCGCACCTTCGTAGCCAGCTGTGTGCCACTGCCATGGATTATGAGTTTACAACCCTTGCTGCCCTCCACAGCTGTACCATGTTTGTGCCCCTGAAGGTGTGTTTAGCTTTGTACAGTTTTGAACTTTGCATAAATGGAATCAGATATACGCATTCTTTTGTGGCTTTTTCTTTCTTTTTTTTTTTTTTTGTCCCACCGTATATTCTGAGGTTTATCCTTCTTCAAGTACATATTTGGAGAGCATTTGTTTTCACATCTTTTAACATTCCCTTATGTAAATATGCCAGGAACTTATTTATCCCTTCTCCGCAAGTGAACATTTAGGTGGTTTCCAATTTTATGCCCCTAGGAACAATGCTGTAATGAGCATTTCTTGATAAGACTTTCTCTAGAATCTGTACTGAGGAGCGGATCTGTTAGGTACCAAGTGATGGGCGTCTTCAGCATTGCTAGGCAATGCTGAATTGTTTTCCGGAGCACTTGGGCCGCTTTACATTCCCACCACCAAGGGACAGACCCTTAGATTCTCTTTTTGTCTCTTTCATGAATCAGAATTCTTAATTTTAATGTTGCTCAATTTATTCATCTTTACTTGTATAATTTATATGTCTTTGTGTCTTGTTTAAGAACTCCTTAGCTTGAGGTCATAAAGATAAATACTATTATTATCTTCTTAAAAGTTTCATAATTTTACTTTACACAGGTAAGCATTTAATCTTCCTAGAATTGATTTTTATAAATGACATGAGAAAAAATCCTATTTCATTTTTTCCCATGTGATTATTTTTATCTCAACACTATTCATAAAATGACCTTTCCTTCACTAGTCTACTCTGCCTGTTTTGTCATAAATTGATTTTCTGTGCATGCCTGTTTCTGGGCTTACATTTTGTTCCATTGCTTTAGCTTTATATCCCTGGCCTAACACCACATTGTCTTAATTACTAGGACTTGTACTAAGCACTCTTCCCTTATACAGCGAGCTCCCCTACCTTATTCTTCTGCAGTATTTTGGCCATTATTGGTCGATTGCCCTTCCATGTGCATTTTGGGATCAACTTGTCAAATTTCACACACACACATATAAATTACTGGGGCTTTGAATAGCACAGAACTGACTGTGTAGGTTGGTTTGGAAAGAATTAACATCTATATGACTCAGAATATATTATATTAATGGACATTAATTAACATCTATATGACTCAGAATACATTATATTAATAATATAATATAATATTATATTATATTAATATAATATATTATATATTATGCTGTTTATTTAGGTCTTTAATGTTTTCCATCAAAATTCTATCCTCTTATCTACCATAGTATTGCATACTTTTAAATTTATACCTATGCACTTACTCTTTATGATGCCATAAATAATATTTTTAATATTTTTTAAACTGACCGTTGGCATATTACAGTACATTTGACTTTTGTCCTGCCTTCCCTATACAAACTGTGTTTGTGGGTAATCCATAAGTTGATGAGGAGAAGATTATTTTTACAGCAGTATTCTAGCTAGTAAATGAAGGGATTATAGAATTAGCCTATCACCATTTCACAGTTCCTGATGGGTTAATGATACAGGCAATGAATGTCCCTGGCTACCCACACCCCCAAAGACAAAAGCAGCCCGTCAAGCAGCCTTAAATGAAAACATTTAATCTAAAATTGATCTCACTTTTAGATCTCACTTTTTACTTTTCAGATCTTGCATCTAGGCTGACCTTTCTGCCTTTAGAATTTTTAGTAGTGAAAATGAATTTGTAGCAAACTTTCTCAGTCCTGATTGTCTTGAAATGTCTTTATTTTACCCTCATTCTTATAAAATAGTTTTTCTAGATTGTCAGTTATATTTTCCAGCACAATGAAAGTGTGGCATGTATTGTTGCTATTAAGAAGATTGAGAGGATGAGAAAGGATTTCAGAGAATTAATTTGCAATTCAAAAGAGAGTGACCCCAGGGATTGGACAGTCAGGAGCAGTGATCTCCCAATTTGTAAGAAAAAAAATTCTTTTTAATCATTATGGACACATAATAGTTATGGGCTACATGTGATGTTTCCATACTAGCATCAACACATATAATGATCAAGGCCGGGTTCAGGGGCTCATGCCTATAATCCTAGCAAATGCTGAGGTGGGGAGGCTGAGGTGGGAGGATCCCTTGAGCTCAGGAGTTGAAGACCAGCCTGAGCAAGAACAAGACCCTGTCTCTACTAGAAATAGAAAAACTAACCAGGTGTTGTGGTGGGCACCTGTAGTTCCAGCTACTTGGGAGGTTGAGGCAAAAGGATCAGTTGAGCTCAAGAGTTTGAGGTTGCAATGAGCTAGACTGAGGCCATGGCACTCTAGCCTGGGAGATGGAGTAAGACTGTATCTCAAAAAAAGGAAAAAAAATAATGATCAAACCAGGGTATTTGGGGTATCCATCACCTCAAGCATTTATCATTTATTTGCGCTAGGAACATTCCAACTCTACTCTTTCAGTTATTTAGAAATATACAATGAGTTACTCTTAACTACACTCCCCCTGTTGTGCTGCCGAATCCTCCATCGTATTCCTCTAACTGTATTTTGTGTCTATTAGCCACCTCCACTTTCTCCCCCCCCCCACTATCCTTCCCTGTCTCTGGAAACCCCAATTATGCAGGTGCAGCCCGTCACTAAAATATTTAGAGTATGGATATTCAGTAAATGCACATTTATCTTTTATACATTTTTAAGTATCAAATATGATTATTCTACCACATTATGTGCATGCTAACAAATAGGCCAAAAATAGACTTATTACAAGATAAAATATACATACAAATGGACATCTGAATATTTGTCCCCAGTGAATCATCTTGAGCACTCCCAGTCAGGACATGGTGATGTGGACACCCGTAAGCATATTTTATGCTATAGGAGGGCAGGACACAAAGTGTCTGTGACAATGGGGTTGGGGGGAATGAACTCAGAGCCCGGGGAGGAGAAGGAACAGGGCTAGGGGAGTGGCAGCCTGGCCCATCACCTCCGCCAGGGGACAGGCCTGCTGGTGAGCCCCCTAAATCAGAGCTCATCCCCCTAGGCAATGCCTCCCCCACCTCCACCTGCAGTTTTAAGCTTTTCTGCCAAGCTCCACCTCTGGCTAGAGACACACATCTCTCTCCCAGGTTAATATTCAGGTCACAGTCAGCCTGTGACCTTTCTTTTGGGCTAGGGAGAGTTCCAGGAACTTTTGCAGAAGATGAGGGTATCCATATCCAGATTCCTCCAGCCTTCCCCATCACGGTCACTTGTGTTTTATGCTCCCCCTTCCATTCCGAAGGCTCTGTTCAGCTTGGTAGATTATGAGATAAACTGGGTAACGAAAGAGCTTCAAGTCCTCGGTGGTGTAGAGTTTGCTATGATAACTCTGAAAACCTGAAATGAGTGCCCGGCACGGCGGCTCACACCTGTAATCCTAGCATTCTGGGAGGCCGAGGCAGGTGGATTGTCTGAGCTGACTGGTTCGAGACTTGCCTGAGCAAGAGCGAGACCCCATCTCTAAAAAAATAATAATAACTAGTCATCATGGCTGGTGCCTGTAGGCCCAGCTACTTACGAGGCTGAGGCAAGAGAATCACTGGAGCCCAAGACTTTGAAGTTGCTGTGAGCTATGACACCATAGCACTCTACTGAGAGTAACAAAGTATAACTCTATCTCAAAAAAAAAAAAAAGAAAAAGAAAAGAAAACCTGAAATGACATCTGCTTCAACCAAAGAAATAATAACATCAAACACCTTCCCAATAATCCTGGGAGACAAATATTTCTGTTAGTCTCTAAGGAAACCAAGGATCAGAAAGGTTGCAAACCTTGATTTACATCACACCTGATAAGAGGCACAGTCAGGACTAGAACCTGGGTCTGCCCGGTTTCAAATTCTGAGCGTGTGCTTTTCACCTCCTTGTCTTTTCAACAGTGTCGGGGCAACTGAGTTCAGCAGGAGGGATATTGCCAGTATTACCATAGTTAGTAATTATACACTGAAACAGTCATGACTTCAATACCATATTTAATTTTTGTAAATACTTGGCCTTTTGATTTGATATGAATTAAAATGCCCCTACACCAACCAGATACCTAGAATTAGAAAACGAGAAATTTTTAAACACTGAAATATCTACCAGTACATAATTATTCACTGCCTCCAGACTTTATACTTCAAAAATAGTCAGAAGGAGCAGGAATAATTATGCTGGCGTTATTACTCCATGATTAAATCACCACCGTGTTTGAGTCACACGATTAACAAATTTTTCTTCCTGATTAAAACTGAAATGCCGATCAAGATTAGATTTCAGGGTTAATCACAGGAAAATACAAAGTGTAAGTAGGGGTTTTGATCAAACAAATTCAGAAATTGGCAGCATAAGAGACTGGCAGGCTGTCCCGGGCCACCCACGAAGGAACAATGTGACCTCCACTGGAAGGCGTGTCGATGGGAACTGTCGCTGCCCTGATGCCTCTTTCTCTAAAATCCACCTGGAGAAATTACAGAGCGAGAGAAACACAGCTCAGAGGAGCAAACAAGAACAAAGAAATAAAAAAAAAGAAAGCAAAAAAACTAGACAATCAAAGTCTGTTGTAGGAGGTGCTGGGCCTCAATAGATGGCCAACATGGCCAGCACAAGCTGTCCAGAGGACACAGCTGAGTACACCACTTGCCACGAAGAGGAGCAAAATTTGGCAGTGTGTCAGATGGGAGGGAGAAGGCACGGCCACCACTTACTGGAAATTGGAAGTTTGATTTAAAGTGTGTCTTTCAAATGAGGACAGTCTGAGCAGCACGGGGTAACAGCAATGGCGTAACATTCTGGGGCAAGAGCAAGGTGAGGATTTGGAGGCAAAGAATTCAAAGACTGTCTGTCGATGTTTTCCAATGAGGAGCTGATGGGTCTTTCCAGCAGTCCCTGTAAGAACTATGGAGCCATGTGCCTGGAGACTCCGGGAAAGCAAAGTCTCGCTAATGAAGACAGGAGTGACACCAGGCGTGTTAATGTAGGTGAGGTTTCAGCTTTCAGAGTCCAGGCCTAGTGTGGGGGTAGGTTCTTCCACATTGGAGAAGGGCTGCTGAGGGGGGTGGGGCATGCACAGAGCTGCCACCTGGAAAGCAGCCAGAGGCAACAGTAAGAGGGTAATCAAGGGGACCTCTAAAGTACTGCTCTGGGCTCGGCGCCTGTGGCTCAACGGGCTAAGGCGCTAGTCACATACACCTGAGCTGGTGGGTTCAGATCCAGCCCGGGCCCACCAAACATCAATGACGGCTGCAACCAAAAAATGGCCGGGCGTTGTGGTGGGTGCCTGTAATCCCAGCTACTTGGGAGGCGGAGGCAGGAGAATCGCTCAAGCCCAGGATTTGGAGGTTGCTGTGAGCCGTGATGCCACTGCACTCTATCCAGGGTGACAGCTTGAGGCTCTGTCTCAAAAAAATAATAATAAAAAATAAAGTACTGCTCTGACCACTGTTCTGCCAGCCTTGGTGCAGCCACTGCTTGGCCCTTCCAGCTAGTATCTGAAATAATCAGGGTGATACATGCTCTCTGCTGGGGTGGGAATTTGACTGAAACAGGTTAGGACAGAACACTGACCCCCAGGCAATCCCCCACAAGGACCCCCAGTATGGGATCTGAGCAGCCTGCCTCCTCCCAAGACCACTTTTCCCTGGAGGGCTGGAAGAACAGCCCTGACTAGTGTAGGCACCAGGCTGGGAGACAGCAAATCAGTGATTCTAAGAACTGAGGGTTTTCATCTTTTGGCTCCCTCCCTTCCCCTAAATGCTGGGATCCACGCAGGCCTGGCCTTTGACTCTTCCCAAGGACCTGATGGTGGATAACTGAATCCCGCCCTTAGTGGGTCCTGAACTCATGGGCCAAAGTAACCAGATTCTGGAGAAAGACACACTACAAAGTGAAGACAGCCACAGAAACATTTTATATCATCAGAAACAGGATTATTAGAAAAGGAGGATACAAATTTTAACAAGCTTAATGAGAAATACACATAAGATAAAGCAAGAATTGGCAAAAGTTATTTGTGAGAATAGAACATTTTTTTAAAAAGAGGAGAAGGCCACCTTTTGGGGGCCAAACATGATTGTAAGAGGGACTTTACCTAATAAATGCAATCAGTGTAACCTGGTTTCTTGTACCCTCAAATGAATCCCCAACAAATAAAAAAAGAGAAGGCAGTGCCTGTAGCTCAGTGAGTAGGGTGCTGGCTGCATGCACCCAGGCCGGTGGGTTCAAATCCAGCCTGGGCCAGCTAAACAACAAAGACAACTGCAACAAAAAAATAGCTGGGGCATTGAGGCAGGCGCCTGTAGTTCCAGCTTGTGAGGCTGAAGCAAAAGAATTGCTTAAGTCCAAGAGTTTGAAGTTGCTGTGAGCTGTGATGTGACAGCACTCTATTGAGGGTGACATAGTGAGACTCTGTCTCACAAAATAAATAAATCATGGTTTCTTGTACCCTCAATGAATCCTCAACAATAATAAATAAATATACATAAATTGGGAGCTTTGTGAGTCTAGCTGTAATGACTTTAGACATATTGCTCTATCAAGGGGCCAAACTCACTTCTGTTACAGATTAGATTCCTGATCATTCAGGGGTTACCAAGATTGTGCAAAAAAAAATAATAATAATAAAATAAAAATAAATCAATAAAAAAGAGGAGAAAGGGCAAAGTATTTGAAAATATATTTCTCCAAAGAAGATACACAAGTATCCAATGAGCGTATGAAAAGACAGCTATTGTAATCTTAAAAAACAAAAAACAAAAATGTAGGTCATGTTCCACCTGCAATCCAAGTACTCTGGGAGGCCATGGCAGAAGGACAGCTTGAGGTCAGCAGTTTGAAACCAGCCTGGGCAACATAGCAGACCCCATCTTTACAAAAAGAAAAAAGAAAAAATATATAACCAGGAACAGTGGTATGCACCAGGGTCCTAGCTCCTCAGGAGACTAAGGCAAGAGGATCACTTGAGCCCAGGAGTTCAAGGTTGCAGTGAGCTATTATCGTACCACGGCACTCCAGCCTGAATGACAGAACAAGACTCTGTCTCTACAACAACAGCAACAATAAAAATAAACAGAAATAACAAGCATTGGTGAAGATATAGGGATATTACAACCCTTGTGCATTACTGGAGGAGATGTAAAATGGTACAGCCACTATTAAACAACAGTATGATAATTCCTCAAAAAAATTAAACATAGGTTACCTTTTGACCCAACAATTCCACTTCTGGATATACACTCAAAAGAACTGAAAGGACTTGACAAGATATATGTACACCCATGTTCATAGCAGCATTATTCATAATAGCCAAAAGGTGGAAACAACCCAAATATCCATCAGTAGAAAAATGGATAAGCAGAACATGGTGTATACACACAATGGAATATTATTCAGCCTACTACTATGATCTGTCTCCACTCACACCACTCTGACCCCAAATGTGTGGGGTTCTTCACACCAACAACCAACCCTCAACTCCTCAGACACCAAGGGGGTACCCAATGACTCTATTCAATTCTGACACTATCTACTAGAATTAGCTTGAGGCCCCACAGATTAAGGGCTCAGTCCCACAAGACTGCTCCCACTTCAGACACCAATCCCAGTCTGGACCTCCCATACTTAGAACCTACCAGCCATAAATCAGGGGTTCCCACAACCCCCTCCTCTGGTTCAACAGTTTGCTAGAAGAGCTAGCAAAACTCAGGAAGACATTTTGCTATTATTACCAGTTTATTATAAAAAATGCAACTCAGGGGGGCAGTGCCTGTGGCTCATCGAGTAGGGCACTGGCCCCATATACCGAAGGTGGCAGGTTTAAACCCTGCCTCGGCCGAACTGCAAAATAGAAAATTAGCCGGGTGTTGTGGCAGGTGCCTGCAGTCCCAGCTACTCGGAAGGCTGAGGCAAGAGAATTGCCTAAGCCCAGGAGCTGGAGGTTGCTGTGAGCTGTGTGACGCCATGGCGCTCTACCGAGGGTGATAAAGTGAGACTCTGTCTCTACAAAAAAAAAAGAATGCAACTCTGGAACAGTTATGGAAGAGTTACACTCATGCCCTCTCTGAGTGTAATACCCTCCCAGCAACTCAGAAGCTCTCTGAACCCTGTCGTCTCAGGTTTGTATAGTGGTTCCATGACAACCTTAATGGATTAAATCATTGGCCTGTAGTGAGTGAGTCAGTTTCCAGCCCCTTTCCTCTCCCCGGAGGTTGGAGATTGAGGGTAAAAGTCCCAACCCTCTCGTCATCCCTTAGTCATTCTAGACTCCATCCCTCATCTGAAAGCTATCTAGGGGCCACCAGTCACCTCATTAGCATACAGAGGCACCTACCACCTGGAGATCACAAGGATCTTAGAAGCTCTTATGTTAGGAACTGAGAACTAAGGCCAAGTAATGTAACAAAAGACGCTTCTGTCATCTCGATCACTCAGGAAACAGCAAGGTTTTAGGAGCTCAGGAACTGGGGGCAAAACTAAATACAGTAGAATCTCTGTAAGTTGACCATCCAAGGGACTGTAATAAACTGGTCAACATACAGAGGCGGTCAAGATGAGGAAAGAGGCCTACTGTGCTGATACATACATGTGGTGTTTGTCATTATGAAAATTATATTAACTTAAAGAGGAAAGTGTAGGGAGGTGGTCAACTAGGGAGGGTCTGTGAATACATTTATTATATCACATGGCCTTAAAAAGAAGTTCTGACACATGCCATAACCTGGATAAGCCTTAAAAACATTATGCTAAGGGAAGTGAGCCAGGCACAAAAGGGCAATACTATGTGACTCCACTAAAGTAGTCAAATTCATAGACGCAGAAAATAGAGTGGCTGTTCCAAAGGCTGAAGGCAAAGGGAGGGTGGGGAGTTATTGGTTAATGGATATAAAGTTTCACTTTGGAATGATGAGAAAGTTCTGGAGATGTAACAGTGGAAGAGGAGTGTAACAGAACTAACTCCACTTTATTCTGACCCCTTTAAGTTAAAAGCTGAGCTCTGCTCAGAGGCTAGAAGGAAAGTGACAACAGTCCCTTTTCCAAAACTAACTCACAGGGAGATAGGGAAAGTATGCACACAATTTAATTGCATTTTCCTCCTGTGTGGCCCTATGGTTGTTCATCTACTGGTTTTGACTTAGTATTGAGTACAAGGGATATTTTCTTTTCCATTCTTGACATAATTTACTAAGGAGAATATTCTCCAAATCCATCCAGGTAGATACAAAAGATGTAAAGTCTCCATCTTTCGGGGTGTACGGCACACCTCCTGGGTGAAGGACTCAACTAGAACTCAGACTTTACCTTACAAATGCAAAAATGCAGCCTAATATGTATGTACCCTCATATTAATCTGGAAAAAAGGAGTATATACACAAGTGACAATTTGATGCTAAACATTTTTAGAAATATCCTGATCTTCGTCTTCCAAAGTTAACAACCAAAGAAGTATTACAACTCCTCAGATCCTCACTGATGCCCAGATCTGAGGTCCTCTCTTACCTCCTGCAACCCAATCTCTAACCCTCTTCCCTCAAGATAAAACGGAGTCTGAAGTTTATCATAACTTAAAATAGTTTTGGGGACATTAGTCTTTTATCTTCTCAGTTTTCTCATTGCTCCAATAAAAGTCACTTTCCTTGTCCCAATACCTTGCCTCTCAACTTATTGACTCTTTTGTGGTGTGCAGTATGAGCTTGACCTTGGCCACAGAGACAACTATTGTGATAGTTGCACTATATTAAAGGACAGATTAAGAGAGAAAAGACATATAAATTTCACTTGATGTTATTTTAATTTTTATGTGCATACAGATGGCTTCAGAAAAAAAGAGAATTTAAAGAGAGACACATGAGGGCTTATATACCACTTTAACAAAAGGCAATAAAGTTGTGGAGAAGTAACAGGACAAAGGGAAAGGATTGGGTTTCTAGGGGCAGTAAATTGTGGGCAGGTAAATGTGTGGGGGCAAACTACTGGTAGATAAGGGTTATTTAATAAGGTCTTGTTCACGGAGACTCATCTAGGTTGGTGCTGCCTCCAGTGATAGACTCGTCCTCTGCTTCCTAGTATAAAGACACCGTCACAAAAAGAAATTTATACCCTGCTTTTAAACAGATGGGGGAGAGCAGAGAGCTTTCTCTGTGTCTGCTGTTTCTAACGTTTGCCAAAATGGTATATTTCAGGGTGACTTTTGATCCCCTTCAGTGCCACTAAATTGTTCCCTTAAACATGGTTAAAATAATAAATTTTATGTTATGTGTATTCTACCCCAAAAAAGAAAAAAAGGAAAATGCCTTTACCTGCCCATCTCCACTGAGAACAAGTTCCTACTCTGCCTGTAATCTGAGCCTCAGAAAGAAAGAAAAATCCAGACAGGGCCACTGCTTATCACCTGAATACCCCTGCAGTGCTGTACACGTTCCCTGGTCTTGTCTGCCCAGTCCTGAGACCATGTAGTTCGGCAGGGAAGGAGCTGGAGAGAACTTTTAGAAGTAATAAAGATGTTAAACATCTGATGGGCTGGTGGCTGCATGACGCCCTAGGCCAAATTTTGTCCAGGCTCCTCTGAGCTCCCTGCTCAACAAGGCCTCCCAACTGGGCCCTTCTCCTCCTGTCTTCAGCAGCAGAAATCCTGCTTAAGGCCATTTGGCAAGGACCCCCTCACCCCGCATATCGGACCTTCTTGACATCTGATTGAGTTCCTCATCCCCCACTTTGGCATGAACTCCTCCACCTGCCTTCAGCGAGCATCCTCTACCCAGGCGTCTCTTCTCACCACTTTCCATCACCGACCCCCACCTGCCCCTCAGCTATGAAGTGCGGGGTCCAGCTGCATCTGATGGAAGCCCACTCTCTCCCTCTCCCCTGCTATAACGGGGCTGACCGATGCTGTAATGGTCTTGATAAAAGCTTCCTCACCATTTCAACACGTGTCAGAATACTTGTTTCTTTAACAGTGTCAAAATTCATCTGAATCATCAAAAATCACACTTAGGTGTGTTACTCGTATATAAATTATACCTCAATAGAGTTGAATTTAAAAAGGGATGAATGAAACAAGATTGGCCAAATGTCAGTTGTTGACCGTTATTCTATTCTATTCTGACTACTTGGATTTGGATCTGAAAGTTACCATAACAAAAAGCTTGAAAAAGAAAAAAGTCAAAGCTTCATCATCCAACTCCCCAAACTCTCCCACCCACAGAGATGTTCCCTGGGACTGAAAAGTGAGGCAGGAACCCCTGAGGTTCACACGTTATTTACAAAACATGTTTCACAAGCTTTAACTCTTTGTGGTCTCATGAGAATTCACAGCAACCAGAGAGCATCATTCTACCCCCATATGGCAAATTTGAGGGACCAGGGGAGGAAGTGACTTGCCCAAGATCACACAAAGAGCCTACTCGGAAGCTGGGGTGTCCCACAGAAGCCTCTGTCCAGGGTCATGGGCCCTCACGTGGTGGGACTTATGCCTCTCATGGAATCCTGTGAGATGCTCCTGAGGAAATTCTAGCCCGATGATTAGCAGTTATTGGCATTAACTGCCTGATCATTACCATGGTTATGTCTGACTCAGTTTCCCTGGAACCTCGCACAGGGCACCTGCACACTGCGCTCAGGCGTAAACAGCAGGAGGAAAACAGCTCAGCAAGGGCCAGAAGTGTGCCCTGGGCTCCACTGGCAGAACTTGTGGATTAGCTTCAGTTTCTGAGAAGGATTTTATGCAGAAATAGCTACCGATGTGCAGAAGGAACACCATTTCTCCTGGCATCCTGAGCCGCAAGCTGCTGCTGCTGGAGGAGTTGCTCTGCAGGGAAGAAGCTGGCGGCAACTTGGCTCCCTCCCCAGAGCCAATGAAGTCTTTATGAGATTACTACCTGCATGGGCTCCTCCGACAAGCTTAAAACAACGTCTCCCGCTCGGTAAACACCAATACTTTCATAGCGCTACCACTTCAAATACCTCCACAGAGCTGGTTATAAACAGCGTTTTCATTTCTTGTTTAAAATAGAATTTAGGGCAGTGCCTGTGTCTCAAAGGAGTAGGGCGCTGGCCCCATATACCAAAGGTGACGGGTTCAAACCCAGCCCTGGCCAAAAACTGCAAAAAAATAAATAAAAATAAAAATAGAATTTAATGGCAGCTCTCTTGTCTTTGATTCTCCAGACTCTTATTCATCCAGAACACAAATGACAGCAAGCCTGAGCCCAAGCAAGCTGCACTGAAGTTGCCTCCAACTTAAGACAACCCTGACAAGCCACTGGGAATCACAGGCCTGTGTGCACATGCCAGGTCTCCTACCACAGACCGTGTGACCTCACAGGTGGTCGCTTGTACCCGGGGAAGGCAGAGTTCCAGCACGGGACAGAGCAAGTGCTTCATGGGTAGCGACTCAGCAGGGGGTCGGTGGTTGTCCACCCTGAGTGCCTGGACGAGTGCCAGCTGGTCTCATGGCACAGACAGCAGCTCTGTGGATGCTCCCAAGCAAGGGCTGAATGCCCCCCCGACATGCTCCCCAACAAGGGCCAAAGCCCTCCTGGAACCCACGAGAGGATCTACCAGCAACGTCGCAGGCTCTGTCCTGGGACACAGCAAAGCCTTTGAGGGGCCTCACTGGGCCCACCTCAGTCCTCTGGTGACTTCCTGACACCAGCTCCCAGGCTCCCAGCTCCCTCTCCTGCCCACCGGGTCTCTTTCTCAGCCTCTTCATTCCTCCCCAAGCGGGCAGCTGCTCCCCAAATAAACCTTGCTCTTCACAGTAGACCTTAGTGGCCCATTTGTCCAGAGCATCTGAAATTCTCCATGGGTTCCCCTTTCTTCCAGGACGAGGAAAGCATCATTTCTAAGTGTGTTATGAGGCAGGGAAAAATTACACCCCATCCTTCCCACATAGCAAAGAAGATAATTTTAAAAAAAAGATAGTTTCATAGGAAAACCGGCGTCATCAGTCCTTCGACTTTCTGAGAGCTCCCAGAGGCCTGCTCCGGGCACCAGGCTCTGACAGCTGCGCTCAGTCCCTCCACGGAGATGCTGGTGAACCCACCAGTCACCTAGGGGCAGCACTACCCCCTTGAGAGGACCAGGGAACAGGGAGGGTGGCAGCCGGTGGTGTGGCCACGCGGGGCCAGGTCTGGGATCAAACACTCACAAGGTCGTCCCTCAGGCAGTCACGGGTCTCAGGCTGTGGGGCTTGGCAGAACTGGGACCAGACACACTGCAGGGTGTGTTAGGGGGAAGCTGCTAGGGGCCAGGACGTCTGGAGGCTGCTTCAGGGGAGGGCCAAAGTACTGGGACGTCCCAGGAAGCAGGATTCCTGTCCACTGAGGGGACATGGCGGCACTCCCAGCCATGGAACATGAGATTGGGCCAGAACCAGAGTGGCCTGACCCGCCTCACAGCCCAGCTATTAGGAGACGGTGGTATGGAACAAATGTCACACAGGGGGCATGCCGAGCACACCAGGTAAGCTGTACGGGGTTCCAGTGACCCAGGCGGGAATGGCAGCATCAGAAGAAGAGGCTAGATTAGATAATCCCCCCGCCAATTTCTGTGCACAGTTAGAAACTGCTCAGAGCGAACTTGGGTCACTACTTCGGGTTTGGTGGGGAGGGGAAGGAGGACGGAGGGAGGGAAAGGGATGTGTTGTTCACTTGGCTCAGGACAACACATAATCAATCCCACGTGAGTTCTGAAGAGCATCCGGTGATGTTAGCTTTGAAGGCGGCGAAGAACAATTCATAGCTCACATGCCCTGCTGGAACACTGTTCTCAATCTTCTTCCCCTCATTGGTAACTTTGAATTCAAGGAGGTGACCCTGGCGAAGCATTGAAGCTCCATGTAATAAATGCTTGTCATCGACCACCTGGAAACTTAGAGGAAAAGGGAATAGTTTTCCCAATCTCATGAGTACCCCTAAGTAAAAAATTGGCTGGCAAATTCATGCAGATATTCTAGCATACTGTGTTCTCATATAATTTGGTCGCACATTCTAGAACACTTACCGCTGGTGAGAACAATCAACACCCTGTTGCTAGGATACAACCAATGAGGAAACACCCAGGCTTGCTATTATTGCTTTATAGAATCTGAGACTATCCCCACCTCTGTCATTAAGATGAATGACTTCACTGAGGGTGACAGTGACCTCCTACTTCGTATACCTAATGGATGCTTTCTGGTCCTCCCCTGCCTTTTCCCATGAACTTGGGAGTTCATCCCTTTGCCCTCCAGGACACTTCCCCCTCCAAGCATTCTGAGTCTTTCCACTCAGCCAGCCCCTTGAATATATGGCTGACCCATGGCCCCCTCTCCAGGGCCAGGACAAGTGTGAGGAGGCGCCCAGGTGGCAAAATGCAAGGAGGTCCTGCCTATCAAGATGCACAGCTGCAGGGCCTGTGTCTCAGAGTGAGGACCTGCTCACAGCCCAGGTAGCCGGCTGGCCTCAGCATGCCACTGAGCCTCCAGCTGAGCATCTCGGGTGTGCAATGTGCAGCCACCTGCATACAACCTCCATAGCTGACCTCCTCTTACATTGACCTAATTTCCATAGACCAGACATGCACCACATGTACTTTTCAGGACAGTAGGCCTAGTTCCTTATGGCGACCACCTCCACGTGTGGACCAGTTTGTTACAGCCCGTTGGGTGCTCAACTTACAGAGGTTCTATACACACACACTCATATATACACAGGTACACACACACAAACTATCTCTGGAATAAAACGCTAAAATTGTTGATTGCAGCATCTGAGAAGGGGAACTGGGGATAAGTGTGGGGGGACTTACTTGCCACTGTCTACTTCGTGATTGTCTGAATTCTTTTTTTTTTTTTTTTGGACAGAGCCTCAAGCTGTCACCCTGGATAGAGTGTCGTGACATCACAGCTCACAGCACCTCCAATTCCTGGGCTCAAGTGAGTCTCCTGCCTCTGCCTCCCAAGCAGCTGGGACTACAGGTGCCCACCACAACGCCTGGCCATTTTTTGGTTGCAGCCGGCATTGTTGTTTGGCGGACCTGGGCTGGATTCCAACCCGCCAGCTCAGGTATATGTGGCTGGCGCCTTAGCCCGTTGAGCCACAGGCACCAAGCCTGTCTGAATTCTTTATGAAATGCATCCACTCTGTCTTGCACTGCAGCCAGAGAATTTTCTAAATCGCAAAACTTAAAACTCTCCAGGGGCTCTCTATGACAAGGGTGTCCCTGAAGGTCAGTTTATGCTTCTTAATAGAGCAATTAACACCTGCTAATTATTTGGGGTGCCTTTTCCTTCTCACAAGTGTCCTGATATACGCATTAAATTATACCCTCATTCTAAGAATAAAGCTAATCCACCCTCACTGTTGACCACAAGCTCTCAGTGTGGTCACCCCAAGCTCAACCCATGATCCCCAGCTGGCTCTTTAAACTCCAGAAACACTGAACTGCTAATAGCTCTCCTGCACACAAGCTATTCTCAGCTTTCAGACCTTTGCTCATCCTGTGCCCCACTAGAGTCTGCCTGGAGTACCCACCCGTACCCACCAGTACCCCATCCTGCGGCCCTGAAACAGGTGCACAGCCTGCCCCAACCTCACAGCACTTACTACAGTGAGGCAGGAGGAGCCACTTGTGTGCCTGCTTCCGCTCCTATTCTTGAGGCCCAGAACGTGTCTGTGCCTCTATTTACTCACCTGTGCAGCAGGGATGGTTTAAAACTACATGGTTTAAGAGGACAGGTGACAAGAGGAAAGGGTCCTCAAAAATGTCTCAGCTCACCTCCCTTCAGAGGAGAAATCCTTCTATCTTTAGGAGGCAGAACCCCTTTAAAGTGGTAGCCAAGAGAACCAGTTGAAACCTGGATTGTTCTCTTTGAAATGAAGGAGCAAAGTCATGCCCTAAATTCGAAACCAGCTCCACATTCAGAAACACTTGGATTTGAATCCTGGCCATTTATTAGCTATGCAACCTTGGGCCCATTACTTAGCTTTCTTCTCTTCATCTGCCTTTCCACTCGACCCTCTATCTTTTTGAAATTCAAAAATGCAGGTCCACGTAAGACTAGTTAGTTTATTGTGTCTGGTAGGTAGTGGTCAACGTGTTAACTAATCTGTTTCTCTTCCAAGTTTAGGTCTTAGGAATCTCTGGCCTGATTTGCAATTGAGTATGCACATAGTAACATTCCTGAGGGCATCCTTTCACTCTATCTGTATTTTTCTTGGCCCTGAACTTTCCGGGTGCTCTTCTCCCTGCCTGCATTTTGGCAGGCCATCACAAGTCCTTTGGGGCGAGGCTGGGAGGATACCCAAGCAAGCACAACCACACACACACCAGGCCAGACCACAGGGAGTAGAGGACCAATAGAGGTCCTGAGAGGAACGCACAAAAAAGGCAGAAACTGCTAGGACCAATTCTCCCATAGTGCTGCCTAGTGGTTATTTAACCTCCCAGAGACTTAGTTTCCTCATCTGTAAAACAGAGGCAATGGTGCCCACTTCATAGAATCTCTGCAAAGATTAAACAACCATGAAAGATCTTTCTATAGTACCTGGCACACAGTAGGTTCAATCAATGTTAATAGATACATGGACCGATGAACACAGAATCTGGGAGGATACTTAAAACTCTTCTAGAAAAACCAACTCTCTTTCACCCTAGTGCTCAGACAAGAAATTTAACATCCTCGAAGTGTGTGTAGTTGTTACCTGTAATAAGAGAGCTGTCCTACAACATCCACAGACTTTCTTTGTAGAGTTCTGGTTCCCCGTGGAAGATCATCTTTTTCCTGCCTAGAGGAGGAGATATTGACCCAAGCTGGCACTTGGCTGGATCCTGTCCACATTGGGCATCTTGTCTGCATACCTGTCAGACACTTTTATTTTTCTGAGATCTAGAAATGTGGGCAGAGGCTGCTGTCTCTGGAGAAGCCAGAGGAGGATGTGCTCTGCAGGAAGGGGTCCTCGGGAATGTCTCAGCTCACTTCCCTTCAAAGAAATCCTTCTGTCTTTAACAGGCAGAAACCCTTCAAAGTGGTAACCAAGAGAACCAGTTGAAACCAGGATTGTACCCTCCTAGAGTGAGATCTACTTGCCATCCACTCTGTGCCCTGTGTGCCCAGGGTCCGGGGCCCTCTCAGGGCCGCCTTTCTCAGGAGCAGAGTACACCAGACATTGCAGTTCCCCACAAGAAAGCAAGCAGGGATTACAGCTGGGACACAAGGCTTACTAACAGCATGACTTCAAACATGTCACGCAAAGTCTCTGTGCCTCTGTTTACTCACCTGTGCAGTGACCACAGGAGACCTGAATTATGGGATTAAGTATTGTATGATTTCTTTTCTATAACAGCTTTTCAGTGCAGTTTTGTAATGTCACAGAACAATAAACAACTATAGGGGAGTGATAAGCCCTTGTCCTCTCACACCAGTTTCCCACCATTCTTGTTACCACCTATGCCAGTTATCAGTTTATTGTCTCTCAGCTCCAAAGTCACCCTTCTCTGCCCTGCTGTGGAATGCTGGAGCTGGCCCCTGCAAGTATTTCCCTTGCCATTTGGTGCAATGCCAGGCTTTATCAATAGAGGGCACCAGAGGGACACCACAAGAACAGCACCGAGGGCAGGGACTTCTCTTTCTGGGGACAACCACAGTGTTTCCTCCCATGGAACAGCTGTCAGTAAGACTGGTATGCAGGAGTTGGTGGCACTCGTTGCCCAGCAGACTTCATACCCTGTGAGCCAATTTTGTGGACTACCTCTGACCTGCTGTCACTCTCTAATGAGTTTGGGGGCCACTCATGAACTGGTCCTGTAGACCACTCTTCTGTCATCAGTTTTTGTGTCCCTGAAGCAGGCACATCCTCTCTATAGGTCTGAGTCCCAGCTTTAGGGGGTGGAAGGCTCTGTCAGGTAGCAGCTGCTTCCTGCATTTGCTATTCCCAAGTTCCTCAGAGACATCTTTCACCCCCTTAATGTTAACCACCTACATAGTGCTGCCATCACAAAAGGACCACAAACAAGTGACTTCAAACAAAAGAAATTGATTCTCACAGCTCTGGAAGCTGGAAGTCTGAAATCGAGACATCAGCGGGAACGTGCTCCCTCTGAGACCCTGAGGAGAGCCTTTGTGGCCTCCACTTAGCATCTGTAGATGGCTGACAGCTGCGTCACTCCAGTCTTTCCCCTGTCAGCATGTGGTCATCTAGTCTCAGTGTTTTTGTGTCAAATTTCCCTTTTTCTAAAAGATACCAGTCATACTGAGTAAGGGTCGTACCCTGACACCCTCGATTACATCAGCAAAGACCCTATTTCCAAATAAGATCCCATCCACAGGTACCAGGGGTGTCTCAGTCCACTCAGGGTACTATAACAAAATGCCTCAGACTACTAATGTATAAATTATAGTTCTGGAAGCTGGAGAGTCCAACATCAAGGCACCGGCAGATTCGGTGTCTGGTGAGGACTCTCTCTGTGCCACAGATGGTGCCTTATTGCAGTGCCCTGCAGAAGGGGCTAAGGAGATAGGACGTGCCCTTCAACTTCTCTCATAAGGGCACTGAGCCCACTCACTACGGCAGAGCCCTCAGGACCCAGTCACCTCCCAAAAGGCCCCACCTTTTAGTATCAATCACCACGAATTGGAGGGACACATTTGCCCAGACCATTCTGCCCCTGGAATGACCCACCTGACCTTGATCAATCACATCTGCAAAGACCCTCTTTCCAAATAACGTCATATTCACAGGTACCCAGGGTCAGGACGTCAACGTGTCTTGGGGAGGGGTGGCACAATTTAATACATAACACCACTTTTTGCTAGTTGACAATCCTTTTGACATTTTTCCTGTTAAAATTGCCCCAACTGGTACTAGTTCCACCACAGAGAAATCGGCCAAAATGGGGAGGAAACAGGCAATCATCAGATAATATATTTCCCTC
Organism: Arctocebus calabarensis; assembly: GCA_963573935.1. Taxonomy (NCBI): domain Eukaryota; kingdom Metazoa; phylum Chordata; class Mammalia; order Primates; family Lorisidae; genus Arctocebus; species Arctocebus calabarensis. The sequence continues at coordinate 12,356 of CAUYON010007941.1, read as the reverse complement.
ATTGGCACCCGAGGTAATAGGATCATCCTGGGCATGAAAGCACTTTATGATTTACAAGCATTATGGTGTCCACTGCTTCATTTGCTCCCACAGGCCCCTGTGAGACAGACAGGGTCACGGCTGCTGTTGAAACTCAGAGCTGGAACCCAAACCCTGGCTAGCCCTGCACCAGTTTCCTCACAGGTCAGAGATAGTTGCTTTTCTTTCACTAAAATATTGTCCTGATTTCACGTGCCTAAAAATAGACATATATCTAAATGCATGTAGGTTCTGGGTGTGGTGGCTCATGCCCTCTCAGAACTTTGGGGGGCTGAGATGGGAGGATCACCTAAAACCAAGAGTTTTATAACAGGCTGAGCAACATAACAAGACATCCATCTCCAAAAAAACTTAGCCAGGTGTATTAGTACATGCCTATAGCCCCAGTTACTTGAGAGGCTGAGGCACTGGGATCATTTAAACCTAGGAGTCTGAGATTACGGTGAGCTGTGATTGGGCCACTGCACTCCACCCTTGGCATCAGAGTGAGACCCTGTAAAGCAGTGATCTTCCACAGGTGTGCCATGAAAGGATCAAGCTTTTAATGATCATTAATTAAATTACTGTCCAAAGAAGTTCAAAGCACAGTAAGTAGATATTTTTTACTCTTTTTAAAAAATCAAAATAATTTAAGTGTGCCGAGGAAGTTTAACTATAGGTTCAAGTGTGTCGTGAGATTAAAAAAAGGTTGGAAAACACTGCTGCAGAGGCAGGTGGAGCTCTGCTGCCTGACCCCCCCCCCACTCCCCACCCCACCCCACCCCCACGCCCTCCTCGAGGACGCTAACTTTGCATGCAGCGCCCCCTTGTGGCCTTTCCGAGCTCGTCCTCTCCAGGCTGAGAAGGGGCTTCCAGAGAGGCTAGAAGGTACACCTGAGGGAAATGAGCCCAAGAGTTAGGTCCCACTGGGGTGCCAGGAGACAGGAATTATGCTGATTCGTTGCAGAGCAGCACAGTCAGGAAGCTGAGCTCTGGGATTTGCACTGTGACTTAGGTATTGGTTCACCTCACCCAGCCCTGTGGCCCTGGGGTATCCTGAAATCTCCTAACCTCCTCAGGTTGAAAATAAAAATAACACTCTCACAGATCATTTGTGAGGCTGACAACAGTTGGTGCAGGCAAAGTGCACAAGACTGTGGCCACCAGAGCAAACCTCAGCAAACCCATTGCTTGTGAATGGATTAGTTAATACTGCATGCATTTGAAATGTGTAAAGTGTAACCAGTCCACTAGGCAAGCGCTGGAGTGTCCCCTGTGTGCTGGGCCTCCGTGTCCCAAGTGGGGATGGGAAGAGACTTACCTCTGTGTTTGTAACAAAGAAAGGCCTGCACCGCCCCCTCCACCAGGGCACAGGTGTTTGCCCTGCACTTAAGCGGTAAGACTCCCACCTCCTAGAGTCCCAGTCTGGGTTCATGGGAACAGTCCCCAGAGGGACTTCTGCTCTAGATCTGTACCAAGTGGCCAGGGCACAGTGGAAGGAGGGAGAGAGGGAAACCTCTCAGAGAAGGAGGCTTACAAAACTAGAAGGTTCCAGAATGTTCTCTTTCACTGAGTGTTTTCCTCTCTGGAGCACATCACTGCAGGCAGCATATATGGCTCACATGGAGAACTCATTTTGACCCTGCTTGAGAGTCTTACTTTTTTTTTGAGAGAGAGCCTCAAGCTGTCACCCTGGATAGAGTGCTGTGGCATCACAGCTCACAGCAATCTCCAATTCCTGGGCTCAAGCGAGTCTCTTGCCTGTGCCTCCCAAGTAGCTGGGACTACAGGCACCCGCCACAATGCCCAGCCACTTTTTGGTTGCAGCCGTCATTGTTGTTTGGCGGGCCCGGGCTGTATTTGAACCCACCAGCTCAGGTGTACGTGGCTGGCGCCTTAGCCGCTTGAGCCACAGGCGCTGAGCCGAGTTTTACCTTTTTAATTTCTGCTCAGAAGTGTAGCCTGAAAAGAAAGTGAGGAGCTGCCACCACAGCCAAAAAAGAAGATTAAAATCCACTGGGGACTTCTCTTCAGATCTGCACTGTGCTCACTATATAAGCTGTTGGGATTTTGCAGCAGTATTTAGAAAATGCCTAATGCCCAGTTTAAATCTTCTTGAGAAGTTTGGCGTGTGGGGGCCGAGGGGGGTTATTTAAGAATTCTGTTTCTTTCCAACATCACCAAGAGATAAGGGGGACATAGAGAAGAGCTCGGAGGACCAGGAGAAAGCAGACTCTCTAACCCCATGCTGGCTGCAGCTTCGGGATCCTGGTATCCAAGTTGTGCTCCTAGACATTTGGTGGCACCTAGTCCTAAGGATGTCATCTGACCTTTCCAGCCTTGATTTCCATCTCCAATTATTCCATAAATCTCACCAGAGAGCCCACCACGTGCAGACGCCTTGCCCTGGGAGTTCCCACTGCATCAGTGTGCAATGTGTCACTATTCACATGTATGGCCTGTGCCAAGTACACTGGCATTCTGGAAACTTCTGAGAAGGGACTCAAACATGTTCTGAGAAGACAGCCCAGTCCCCTTTAGCTGGCAGAAGTCAGAGAATGAACCCTACGACCGTTTCGGTGTTCTGGGGGCCTCTCTCCTTGCCAGTGAGGTTCATTACCCACCTGCAGTGACTGATTGAAACCTTCTGGGGGAATGGCACAAGCTCAGGGAAAGAACAGCCCAAAGGGGCCCTGGCAAGCTTGAGTCCCAGCATGCAGGACACTGCTCTCTGGGCAGGAGCCCAGCCTGGGCCCCAGTGGGTGTAGAGGCCAATTGGACATCCGCCCCTTCTGTGAAGCTGGCCTGGCCCAGGGGGAAGGGGAGCGGGTGAAGCCTCAGCTGTCTCTGCCACACGGCCAACAGGACCCTGGCCCCAAGCAGGTGAGGGGACGCTTTCTGATGCACTTTGTACCCCGGGCATCGGGATTCCAGCCTTCATTCCAGCCCCACTCTCTCCATCACACCCACATCCCCAGCCCCAATCCCACTACGCCCTTTAAGAAAAGTGCCCCTGAAGGCTGGTAAGTTGGGACACCCCAGGATTCCAGCTCCTGTGGGTCTGGGTTTCCGTGGCTGGTGGGGTCAGAGCAACGGCGCACTCGCCCTTGCCTTTTCCATATGCCCGGACTGCCGCCGTGGCCCGCATCGCCTCCTTTCCCTTCCCACACCAAAGCCAGAGCCTCACCCTCCAAGCCAGCTGCCCCACCCCTTGGGAAATGCCTCTTTTCCTGACGCCCTTGTCCACCTCTAGGAAGCAAGATTCAGGTGACCCAGGGGCCTGAAGTCGGGGCCACTTTCTGTGTCAGAGGCGGCATTGCAAGCTCCACCTGGGCACCTATTTTTTAATATAAACATCTTATTGAAGTAAGATACATGCAGAGAAAAGTTCAGGAATCCTAAGCCAACAGCTCAAATTCCTTAAACGGACAGCGCAGAGCCACTACGCCGATCACGAGCAGAGCGGAAGCGCCCCCTTGTGGCCAGGTGGAGTCACAGCTCCCACCCGGGGTAACCGCTACGCCACCGCCAATCAGGTCCCCTGGCTTGGCCCTTTGCACAGGTAGAGTCCCACGCTGTTCTGTTTGTAAGACGTAGATGAAGAGCGTGCCTGGGGCTGCGGATTCTAGTCGCTAGAATTCCACGGTGTGACGACACAATTTGTCCTTCCACTTCGGATGGACAGGTGGGTGGTGGAGCGTCCTGCTTTGGGTGCGTTCCACTGTCTCCCTTCGGGTGAACAACGTACCAGCGCGCTGAGTGTTCGCCTGGGGCTGAGTGGTTGGGCCGTGGGGGAGGAAGGGGAGGTGTGCTCCATCGCAATGCCATCGATGGCAGGGTTGTCATCTGCTTCATTCCCGCCACATCCCCAGCACCTAAAATTGTGCCTGGAGTATAGCAGGTGTTCCATAAATATCCGTTGGAATGAATTTTAACAGCGTTGGGCTGGGATAGTAGAATAATAGGAATTATTTTCTTCTATATCTTCAAAAATACTTGTAAAATAATTACACTCACTTATACTAAATACTTATAATTACACTAATTTTTATAAAATCTTTTTAAAATCTCAATTTTTCTCCTTATGACAAAAAAAGGATAAATCTTGGTTTTTCAGGAGTTTGCGTTTCCTAAACATGATATTGAAGTTTGGATCCTCATGGGGGGGAATAACATTAATGATTCACCCAGCCACACCCCCCACTTTGTTTTTGGAAAAGGTGTAGGGTGGCACCATAGGACTGGTGAGACCCAGCAGAGTGGTGAGATCCCATGGCACGCCCAGGGTTCCCGCAGTAAGCGCCTGCACAGCCCTCCAGGGCCCTGGTACATCTTCTGGCCCCACAACTCTGCGTGGCATTTGCCCTCTGCGGGCATAGCCTGGGACTTCAGCTCTGCACACCCCGGCCTCAGCTCCACCCACTCTCTCTGTAGCCTGGGAGGGTGTTGCACAGGCTGTGACCCCCCGCAGGGCCCTGGCAGTCTAGGGGGCCAAGCCTCTTCCTGTCCAGATAGAGTCAGGAACAGAGAAGTGGGCGCCAAAGCCCTCGGTTGAGCCTCCTTAGCGCTCTCATGCTGACTCACCACACCATGCTGGACTATCTGCCAGCGTCTCAGAGGCCTGGAGACGACCCCCCACACCCAGCAAGAACTTCCTGGCACACAGGAGAGAATGAGGTTTGTGGGGAGAGGAGGGAAAGGATGTTCCTAACCCCCCTCCCCGCTGGCCTAGCCCTGGGAGGGACAGTGGAGGGCTAGGAAGATGGCAGCGGGGGGGGGGGGTGGTGGTGGTGAGAGGTTATTCTGAGATGTGAACAAAAGAAACGGATCCAGGTTCTGCGTGGGCAAGGCGGCCTTTATTCACTCCGTGCGAGGGGGCTGCGTTCCAAAGGGAAGTCAGCACGTGGGTTAAGGCGGGGTGGGAATATCGGGGTCCGGGCTTGGGGGTCGGTGCGCACATTCCTTTCTGCGCGGGACTTGTGCACTGTTTCTGTGTCCCTGTGCTCAGTTCTCTTTGGGGCAGGTCCCTGCGCTCAGCCCTGTCTGGGGGGTGGGTGGCCCATGACTGGGAGCTCGGAAGCTCTGTCACATCAGGCCCTGGAACCTGTTGGGCGCAGAGCCCATTAGTGAAGGAGATATGTTATCAATCCCTTGTGTTCAGTGACAGTCAAACTGTGCAGACTGTGCAGGTGCCTCCTGGGCACCAGGTGGCTGGGACATCGTGGTGCATTTGAAGGCTGCTAGTTTTACCTGAGTGAGCGCCTGCTGGCGCAGCCCACCCAGGCTGTGGAGACGCCTGACAAATGATCCATCCCTGCCCCGAGACACGGGACTGTCAGACAAAATGCAGAACTTGCAGCTGGAAGTAGAGGGCCCATACCCACAACGCCAGAAGAGGTGTGCAGTCAAGAAGGAACCTGAGAAGGGAGGGGACAGACCGGTTGATTCTTCGGCCCCTGGAGACCTGCGCAGATGGGACCACCCTGGGAACTGAGCCAGTCCAGGCATTTCCCCAAGTCCGGAGGAGCCACTCACACGGCCGCAGTGTGAACAGGCCTGGAGTAGCGAGGCTCCGCCCCCAGGCCGCAGGGGTCGGAGGAAGCCTCGGTGTCCAGGCACGCCCTCTCAGCAGAGGAGATGCAGCCCTGTGAGACGGGTCCCATCAATTCTTAGAGGCTGCCGTCTGCATGTTTACTCGCACTCATTTCTTCCTTTCGCTGAATTTGGATATTTCTTATAAAACTGCTTTGTCCCCATAGCCTTAACTTGGGATTTGCGATTTCTTTGCTTTAAAGTGAGCTTCAGAAAACTATCTAAAATAGTTTGCTTGAAATTGGCATGTGTCCCGGGCAGAGGAGGAAATGCATTGAGACGTTCCAGCACAAGGACTTGGCGCCACCTGGTGGTCCCCGTGGTTGCACCTCCAGCGCCTCACCACGCCCTCCAGGAAGTTAAGAGGACCTTGACCTTTGGGGGAGAACTTGGCAGGTGCGTTCTTGCAAATTCACAAAGTTCCACCAGTGCAAACAAACAAAGAACTGACAGGCCTGGAGGTCTGTGGCATTTCACTCTTTCGTACGTTTGTTCATTGCAATATTCATTCATTCGTTTTCCGCGTCCTGTTGGGAGCTGGGATCGTTGATGCTGCCCAGTCCTGGACCTTACCTTTTGAGTTGTGCACCGACACTGGAGGGGCAGACTCAGACAACCAGGCCCCATGTGGGAAGGAGGCAGTGGCGCAGGGTAGAATGGGCCTTGGGGAAAGAGCGGCCCCTCAACTTCCCTGAGTGCCCAGGGGAGGAAGCATCCTGAAGGCCGTGACACGTGGTCTGAGAGGTAAAGGGTGATTGACAGTGAGGCAGGGAGTGGGTAGGAGGTCTAGTTAAAGATGACAAAGAGCAAAGTCTTCCCACAAACACCCCACGTACTACAGGGTGGTTGGAGCACAGAAGGGAAGGCATCTGGACCTTGTGGTGCGGCCACAAGCAGGCGAAGTTTGATTTGTGCCCTCACAGGTGGCCTGGCTTCTCATTCTCAGAGGAAGCCACAATTGAACTTGGAGGTCATCTCCAAATGAGATTCAAAGCTTAATAACAGGATGTTCCAGCAGGATGGGAAGAAGCGATGTTCATAAAACTATTCTGGACTTGGACCAGGTCTTATAGTGTCCATGGCTTATAGGACCGTGGCTTATAGTGTCCTGCACTAACTAAAATAAATAAATAAATAGTCTGCAATTTCCTTGTGACTAGCACAACAGATACAATTCTATCTTTTTTTTAATGTAAAGCAGCAATTCTGTTAAACGTAAACATTTAAAATCTATCCCAACCTTGTAACCCTGCTTTGACATGTCTTTGTTTTTTACTGTGCCAAAAATAAAGAGGGGGCCTGGGCCTCTCAACCTGGGTAAAGCTCTGGGGAAGGATGAAATGGAAGGGACCAAATGGGAGGCTGCTGCAGTAGCCAGAGATGCCGGGACCTGAACCACGATGAGTGTGGATGGAGAGAAAATGCCACTTAGGTTTCAAATTTGGCAAGATTTGGTGACTGATTTGGTGAAAAGTATTGCTCATAATCCCCACTGAGAATGTTAACAAGGGCAGATCCTGGTAATGGCAGGACCTTTTGTTTGAAGAATGTAGAGTCAACAGCCTTTGTATTATGCGTTTGGCAAAGTTACAGACAGTAACACGCAGTGGAAGGCAGGGGAAGGGCACGTGGAGAAAGAGGACAGAGCCGAACTGCTCAACCGAGAGAGGGACGGGGACATGAACCAGGGAGCCTCCAGCGGCTGCAGGAGCCAGAGGTGCCGGTGGGGGAGTCGTTGAGCCAGAGTTCTGAGAATGGGTGGCCCAAAAGAGACCCCAGGAGAAAGGATCTTCTGTGGGACACGCAGCCGGGGGGAGTGGAGCACAACGCCAACCTTTCTCTCAGTCGCACATCCCTCCAGAAGCTCCAGCCAAATATCCCTCTTGCCTCCCCAAGGTAAAGCAGGTTTTCTTTCAGGAATGAGGAGAATGTGGAGACCTGTGCAGTTAGTGCAATAATGCAACCTGCCCAGCGACCCAGCCCTGGGAGGGAGGATGTCCTGGGTCACCGGAGACAGACGGGTCAGGGTGACACTGAGAATGCCGTGATGTACCAGCTGTCCCAGACCAAGGTCAGTGCGGGTGAAGTAAGCACCTGAGCACGCAAAGAGGCAAGTCCTGCTTCACTAACCAGGCGGCCCAGGCTCTCGGAGTCCCCTGAGAATTTCCGGAGGTCCCCAGGGGAAACCTGTATGTTTTGTGACCTGGTGCTAGGGAATTGCTCCACAACTCCCACAAAGCCAGAGCCAGGGGTGATTTTCCTTTGTGCCCTAAAGTCTCTCAGTGGTGTTTTACTCCCAGGCCCCTGTCCTCTGAGGAATCAAACATATGTCCATGGAGTTTGACAGGAAACCTGACACCGCAAGTCTGAACCTGTAACTGTGGCAAGGGGGATCAGTTCTTCTGACTGATGTTAATAAGGAAGCTTATTAACTTATTAACTAAGGAAGCTAATTAACCTCAGAGCTCAGGGTGGGGTCTATCCCACCCAAACGGCATGGTTGCTACATGATGAGACCAGTGGCATAAACACCAGACAGGTGTCATAGGTCACACCCCCAGGAAGCGACTCTGAGATGTATATTTTCATGCAGAAACTTTACTGGAGTGTGTTCATGGCAACTCCATCGGTGAGGATACGTCAAAAATAAGACTGGGGCTCGGCGCCTGTGACTCAACAGGCTAAGGCGCCAGCCATGTACACCCGACCTGGCGGGTTCGAATCCAGCCTAGGCCCGCCAAACAACAATGACGGCTGCAACCAAATAATGGCTGGGCGTTGTGGCGGGCACCTGTAGTCCCAGCTACTTGGGAGGCGGAGGCAAGAGCCCAGGAATTGGAGGTTGCTGTGAGCTGTGATGTCACAGCACTCTATCCAGGGTGACAACTTGAAGCTCTGTCTCAACAACAACAACAAAAAAGACTGGGCCGGAGAAGTTGAACATGATGCAATGGCTACAAAGGGCCTCGGTGGACCCCATAAGGAGCTGAAAGCTGGGAAGGCCCTTCAGAGTTGTCCTAAATGAGACAAAATGGACAGCCCTTTGTACTCCCCAGATTAACCAGTCATGGAGTGTGGGCTGCCTTCAGGGAAGGGGCAGAACCCAGGGTGAGGCTGCTCTTTTTAGCCAACTGAGGGACACAGACTTGAGGCAACAGTAGCTCACTGGCTGGGGAATGAGGGTTCATCCTGACGTGGGGTCCAGGTGCACACCAGAGCACCCGCTATAATAGGGAGCCAACACTGGGGGCTCTGAGAGGCTACCGCAAAGTCCAGATAACCTCTGGGATCAGTATGGTGGTAATCGTAGGGAAAAGGGGGGAAATGTCCACAGATTTTGAATCTGTTTTGGTCCTAGAGCTGTCAGAACTTGCTAGGGAGTGTTGGGAGCTAGTGATGGACAAAGAGACCAGTGAGAATTTTGGTTCAAGCAACTGGATGGTGGTGCCTTGATGCCAATGAGAAAGTGTTTGATGAGACCAGAGGTACTGACTGGAGATTCGTTTCCGTCTTCCTAACCTCTCCCACCTTGTCCTGAAGATCACATAGAGCCACGACAGGGTTTTAAAAGAAGCTTGAAAATAGCATCCTGGAAGACATGAATTTAGAGGCAGTGAGAGACCAGGGCCATGACAAAGAATTAGGAATCAGCTGCTATATTCCAAGTGGCAAATAACAAAGGTGGAGAAGAGAGAACCACTCCGTGGCAGGTGAGCTTGGCGACCGACAACTAAACCCTTGGGTTTTGTTCCTTGGATTCTGTGGCAGCAGAGCTTTAAGCTCTGAAACACAAGAAAGGTTGAGCGAGGTGACTTGTGCAGACTATCTCTACTCCTGGAGAAATGAGACACAGCAGATCGCCCAGCACTGTCTGGTCCCACGCCAGGTTAACACAAACCGTCACAAGATGCCAGAGTGTTCTAAGCTCGGACAAGACACAGGGCATGAAACCCTCTGTGACTTGTAGTAAAGATCCTGCTAGACAGCAGCCAGTCCGCAAAGGGGCAAGAGTCCCCTCTGTCCACAGGATGCTGCGCTCACAGCTAGAGCGGCAATGTCCATCACCAAGGCCCAGATTCACCCCTCACTTTAGAGGGGCTGCCATGTTTTTGGTTTTAGCTTTGCCTAGAGGCTTCTCAAATTGTTTAGGAAAGTAAAGCCAGAACATATGACCAAACACAATCGAGCCAATGCCTGAGCTGCCTAATTGAGTCCTTGGATGATAGAGAGGGTGGAGATATTACTCTACTCAACGCCTCCTGATGGAAGTTCCCCATTAAGTGGGCATATGCCCGCTTATCTCTGTTTGCTGTACTACATTAAAAATCACTTGTCATTGCCCTTGGCTGGGATCTTTAAAGCCACAGGCACACTTACAATCCTGCAGAAGGAAAGGTGCTGAATTCTCCAACAATGCTTCCTCTTTCTGGATATTTGTTTAGATACTGCTGAGAAGTCAGCACCCAACCACATAGCCAGAGGCCTCCAGGGGAAATTGGGGACCAGTCCCCCACCCCCTCTTTCTGCTCTCTCTACCCCCCTGCCTTCCCAGCTGTTATTCCTTTACTCAGCACTCAGGTGCTGGGTGCGTGGTGCCTACGTCAGGGCACTCTGTCAGTCCCTATGAGGACGAAAAATCGGCTAAATCTTGCCTTCTCCTGGCTTACCACGCAATGGCAGAGACACAGGAAGCGAGAGACGAAGGTGAGCTTTGGAAGAGCTGCTGAGACTGTGATTGATTTCAACCAAGAGAAAAGAGAAGAAGTAAGGGGACAGATTGCAGGCAGGCCATAAAGGACAGGCAATATTTCCATAGCAGCAAGGTAGGAAGAGGGCATTCCAATCTATGGCTATCTTTCCAACCCCTTCATAAAGTAAATCTCCAAAGGCTGTTTTCAAACATGACCTCAACATTCTTTGCTACTCTTCTCACCGAGGGGGCAGCCTATGTCCCCTCCCCTTCACTCCGGGCCCTATGACCTGCTTGCCCAATGTCTGTTTCCAGGTCCAGGCCTTAAAGTAGCAGCTTCCCCTTCCTGACATTCATTCTTGGAACTCAGCCTGCAGACGGGAAAGGACTAGCCCAAGAAGAGACCACGGAGAGAGGCGTGTGGGGTGTTCTGACCACTGGGCCCAGCCGAGGTCCCAGCAGCCAATGTCTGCATCAATTTCCAGGCACGTGAATGAGCTGGCCTGCAAACGGGCCCAGTGTCCAGCCTTCAAGCCGCCTCAGCTAATGCCACACAGAGGGCTTTTCCGGACATCAGTTAAATGAGAATAGTGACATCTAACATGCAGAGCTGCCGTGCGGATTAAATGAAACACAACATGAGGTACCTCCTCTGATAAAAACCGCAGGGGCGCACTCACAGGCTGGAATGAGGGGCTTCTCTGCCTGCTACAAGAAGAGAGGGTGCCCAGAGGAACCTGGGGTAAGGGAGGAACGGGAGGGAGCACTAGAGAAGTGATGGTGAAATTTAAACAAAGCAGCATTTCACAGGCTCGGAGCCACACAGGACTGTGTATAAAGGGACCAATGTCAAACGGGGCTGCAAAATGGACTCAGGTCCTAATTTCTGAGAATTACGATATTCAGGTGAGCGTGCAATGTCGTGTCTAGAAAGCCAAGGGTTGGGCATCGAGGCTGCTTCCCAATGTCAAAATGACTCAGTCCTTCAGGCAAGAGACGGAATATCCCATTCTTACTGCATTTATCTCAAGTGCAGTTTCCAACAGTCTGTGCTTTTCAGGAGAAAGACTTTCAGCACAATGAGGTTTTGTTGTTAATAAAAGCGCTGTTAACAGGTTCACGTATGTGAAGCCTGGCATATGGTCAACACTCAGTAATGGTTTCCCCCAGTCCTCACCTCACTCACCTCCTCTTCTCTCTCATCCTCAGCCTAAGCAGCAGCTGCTGCCCACTCCCTAGCAAGGCAGAGCCCCATACGCCACCCAACGATCACCACAGCTCACGCACCCAGGAAGCAGAAGGAAGCCTCCGTTTGTTTGCAACAGCCCGAAGATGGAAATAAGCCCAGTGTCCACCAACAGAAGAATGGATAAACCAAGTGGAATATGATTCAGGCTTCAGATGGGAAGAAATTCTGACGTGCTCCAGCTTGGATGGACCTTAGCAATATAAGTCACTCACTAAAGGACAAATAGGTGGGGCACGGTGGCTCACTCCTGTAATCCCAGCACTCTGGGAGGCCGAAGCAGATGGATTGCTTGAGCTCAGGAGTTCAAGACCAAGAGTGAGACCCCATCTCTAAAAAAACATATCTGGGTGTTGGTGCTGCGGCAGCCAGCTGAAGAGCCAGCGGGCTGGATGACAGGCAAGGAGGGGGACCTCCAACCCCAACCTGAGGCTCCAATAGCCAAAAAGGCCGGACAACTGCCGAGGAGACACCTGTGTCTTGGTGTCTCCTTCACTTTACACTTAGGACTAAATGTGAAACCCCCATTTCCTAGGCCTAGGTCAATTTTTTGTGAATTTCCTAGGCCTCAATTCCTTGACTGGACTGTATCCATTTATTGATACATTCATTTACCTTGCCCCTGGCATTCATTTACCTTGCCCCCGGCAGAAGGGACTGTATTCATTCTTTCCTAGCCAAGGAACCCATACACATATATGTACCCTGAGACTAAGAGCCTAAGCGGAGAGACAGGGATATGTACCCCGTGATTAAGAGCCTAAGCGGAGAGATGGGGAAAGACTGAGAGAGAAACAGAGAGAGCTTTTC
>CAUYON010007939.1:0-17262 GCA_963573935.1 Arctocebus calabarensis | reverse complement strand
CCAAAATGCAACAAATTATTGAGCCAAATACCAGAAACTTAACAAAACAACACAACAAACCTCCACTAAAAAAAAAAAAAATACCCCCCCCCTCCAATTCACACAAAAAATTCAAAATCCACAAACGAGAATGAATATCTTGGCTTTTACTAGAGTATTCATTTCTTACAATAAGATCTAATTTAAGAATATGATTAGAATAGTCTGAAATTTTAAAACTGTGACAGCAAAAAAATCTCCTTAGAAGTTATCTTGCAAAAATATTTAATAACTTGCTTTGTGCTCTTTGATAGGTATGTTAAACCACTTAATCTGCAGATGCATTACAAGTAGCTCGTTTTAGGAGAAAATGACTTTTTATTTTTGGTGTGTGTGGAACCTGCTGGGATGTCTCCAGCATAAGCTCAGCTCCAAGCAAACTATGCTTTGCAAAGCCTGTTATTTGTTTTACTTCTGCCAGAATATTGAAAGTTTGCCTGGTGAACATTCCCTGAAATCAAAATGACTTATTATCAGGCTTCCTTTGCTTTTGATCCTGCTGCAGGATGGTGTGTTTTCCTAATGATGCAGAATCTCTCGTTAAGTTCAGGAAACAGGATATAAGGATAAGTCAATTGACTCAATTTATGGACATAATAAAACGGTCCCTATTACCTTCAGCAGTCAAGGCAAGACAAGGTGAAACACAGTGTTGTAAAGTTATTATGACAAAATAGTTTAGTATTTACCTGACCAAATAAAGTGAAAATACTGCATTTATTTTTGAAGCGGCATTTCAGACATTATGACCTAAAATTAATAGTGGTAGACGATCATTTATCCTGTCGCACAGGGATATTGCAGAGTTCACTCAAAGCCAGGAATATCTGCTATTAAATCATGGCAAACTTAAAAAAATTTTTTGAAGTATTTCCTTGTGTCTGCTCTATGTCTACTGTTGGCCCCACTGAGCCAGTGTTAACAGCTAAGGCATTTCTTTTTCCATCTTGTAATATAATTAAAAACAAATTTAGAAGCAGAATAGATGTTTTGTATGTTAGAGCCCTGTTCGTTTTGGGAAGGCATTGGCAATGCACATGGCTGTTCCTGACAATTATAAACTCAGAAAAGAAAAAAAAAAGGAGGAAAGAAATCAAATTGACCAAATATGGTTGCTTTTGTCTTTCATTGTAAAACAAGACTTTGGGGTGGCCATAGGAAAAATAGATGTAAATCAAATGCTTTTTAATCTGCTGCAATTCAGAAGAGATGGACATGAAGCTACTGGGGTATCAAGGTTTCAAGTAGTTAAAGGCTACCAGTGAAGATGTGTGGTATTAGTAGTTCAAGATAACACTCAAGGTTAGAGCTGAATTTCAGTTTATTTCTGGCTTTTGGTTGTTTACTAGACCTCTAGAACCTAAAGTGTAAAGTATTTTTATGTTTATGAATTAAAATAAGATTCCACGTTAGGTAAGTCAGACTCTATGGGCACAAATCACATGCAGAGACGTTTGCCTTTGAATGTCTGATCCCCCTTTGCATGTGTTGGATTGTGAATAGCCCAGTGACCTACAGTGAGGTCTGTGGGATCTTTGCTGTCACTTTCTACATAAAGTCTGCTCCTGACAATTTCATTTAACATTGGGTCTGGCCATGCTTACCTCATCTACCCTCATTCCCAATCCCTTCCCCTCACCTTGATTTTTCTTTTATCAAGTTCTAGTACCTTTTAACATTCTACATACTTTGCTTTTTATATTTAATGTTAATTTTTCTCCTTTCACGTGAAATCAGTTCACTTATTTGTTCTAAGCGTTCAGAGCACATAGTAGGTGCTCAATAAATATCTATTGACTGAAGGAATCATATCCCTCTTTTTTCAGATTTAAATTTTTTTATTTGTATTAATAAAAAAATTGTGCAGTCCAATAATTAAAATTATTTGAACGAAGAAAAATGGCACTCAAATTAAACTGCATTTTACAGCCTGCAAGAAACCCTGGGGCCAGCTTTGTTTAAACTTTAGATTTCACTGTCGTCCCACCCCAATTCTTTCTTCACCAACATGCAAGTTCTTTCCCTTCCCTGCCAGCTAGAGAGGAAGATGGTAGAGGCAGGCGTGGACTTCGTTGTCAGTAGTTCTGGATACTTGGATGTGAAAGGGGCAGCACAGTCATTTAAACCTAATCCAAGCTCTCTGCACCTTACAAAGTTAAACAGCTAAAAGAAGTAAAATAGGAAGGCAATGCTTGTGGAGTGCATATTAGCGGCGCTCGCCTCATTACGACTCGCCTGCTTGCTTCTTCTGTTCGATTGTTTCTTTGGAAGGCAATGGATTTTTCTCTTGCATTTCCATCTTCTTCAATTTCGACTTATCGAATTTCTCGATTTCAGCCATATCGTGTTTGTCAGACATGGTCGTGGAGGAAGCTGTTTGGAACCCAGGGGTAGTTTTTGAGGTATCTTTCAGGCCCTGCATTCCAGTGAATTGGAGTGATCCACCCAAGTAGATGCTGGGGAGCTGTTCCAGGGAGAGGTCATTGCCAACTCCAAGGCCAGTACAGCTGAAGCAGGAAGAGCAACAATGATCCATAGAAGCCAAAGGGATAGAATAACCTCACTGTCACACTGAGTAGAGTGTGCTGGCGTTATAGCTCACAGCAACCTCAAACTCTTGGGTTCAAGCGATCCTACTGCCACAGCCTCCTGAGTGACTGGGAATACAAGTGCCAGTCACAATGCCCAGCTAGTTTTAGAGACAGGGTCTCGCTCTTGCTCCCATATCCCTCTTTTGTATAGAAACTATTATGGTTTTTATTGAACTCATAATGACATCTGATTTCTATACGTGGCATATGTGATCCAGACCCAGCTTACCTATCCAGATATTTTTCTTTCTCATTTCTCTGGTTACCAGAACCCCAGAAGCCTATCTTGCTTCTACGTCTTTGAACTTTCTGGTCTTTGTGCTTGGAATTTTCTTTGTACTCCTTCCTCTTGGCTTACTAAATTTTAAAAATTGTTTCATTTTATCTTTTTTTTCCAAGAAGCTTTGACTGGCCTTCCAAGTGTGTGTATTCCTAAAGCACATTATACTTTACCATAGCAAGTTTATATTGTATTGTATTGTATTCTCATGGCTTTTTCTCCTTTAGGCTATAAGCTTGACGGAAGGGCTAAGCCTGCCTGATTCATAGTTTTTTTCATGCCAAATGCAGTGCCAGGCATCTTCAATATGTGTTGAATCAATGAGTCACGAAAGAACTGTATGTAACTCAAAGCTAGGATCATTATTCTAGCCTGTAAGATGTGGGGAAGACTGGAACAATGCCCTTTCTAAGGTGTTTTGACTGTCGTTGGGGGCTTTTAATGCTGGTACCAAATGTCCCTTTTGCACCTGATTGTCATTGCCTCTCTGTTTAGCATAGTGCAGTGCACTGCAGTAGTTCAACATGTGGTCCTGGATTCCTACCATCTCAGTTCAAATCCCATCCCAGCTATTTACTGGATTGCCAACTTCTTTTTGCTTCAGTTCCCTCATTTGTAAAGTAAACATGAATATAATAATAATAGCACCTACAAGGATTCGATTAGTTTGTACATGTGAAGTACAAAGACTTTAAGATACACTAAGTCTCGATAAATTTCACCTCTACAGAATTACAGTATACAAACAAGACTGTTGCATTTAGCACAATTTGCATTGAAGGTTTGCAGGTTCCAGGGACTTATCACAGCAAATAAACAAAGATATGTTGGGAAATGCCCTCGTGTCCATCCCACCATCAGGAGTTTTCTCTAGCACTCATCCTATCCTCTGCCATTGCTCTTCCACAATCTACACTCTGTACCTCTCCCCACAAGGGCTTGAAAGAGCTTCTGTCCTCTGTCTCATTTCACTTAAGCTCCATTGCTCCATATTGCCTTCCAAACTGGACTCCACATCCATTTTTATTTATATGAAGTTCAGCTCAGTGGCTAGGCCATCTCCAGCTTTCACAGATGCTCATCTTCCCTTTAATAGGGCCATCTTCCTTAGGCAGCTTTAGTTTTAAATTGCAAATTTCTCTTCTTCATTATGGGTGAAAGAGAAAAAAATGATAAGTACCTTAAAAGGGGTACGTGTGTGTGTGTGTGTGTGTGTGTGTGTGTGTGTGAGAGAGAGAGAGAGAGAGAGAGAGAGAAAGACAGAGAGAGAGAGAGAAAATATTCTTTTGAAGCTGAAAATACTAGGGACTAGCCAATTCTCAGCTCTGGCTTTGCTTTGGGGACAATGCAGTTTTCCTTTGGCATGAGCAATACTGATAAAAGCCCTGAACCCCAGAGAAGCATCCTTTTGCCTTCCTCTCCTCAAAGAAGTCCTTACCTAAGTGCTGTGTTGGAAGCAGCCACTTGAGCAGGACTCAGCTGCTGCAACATTGTAAATGCCAGAGAATAAAAGCGTCAGCAGTGTGGGCTGTGGGCAGTGGCAGGGCTGGGGTTCAGGCTGCTCTATTCAGACAGGCTTTGTAGGGGCTGGTTCATATCCAGGCCTTATGAGTACTGATTCAAAGTTATTTCCCCAGGAAAAGAAGGAGGTCTCCAGCAGGGAGGAATGCCCACTCCACTTGAACTGCCCTCTCTCTCCAACAGATGGCCCCATCCCAGGTAATGGACAGCATTTTGAATGGTTAGTGGAGGCTTCCCTACCACTGCCTAGACTGATAATAGAATTTTTGTATTACTTCTCATGGGAGCCACAATCACATGAAAAAAATATAAGAAGACTCGTTTTCTTTTCACCACTGGATATATTTATTTACAAAGAGGGACTTTAAATGGCCAGAGGCACAGACACTTACTGGTAGCAAAACTCAACCCCGTGATTCACTGATCTCTCCGGCCATGCTTCCTGCAGCATCGAGGCTTTGTAATGTCACAGAGCTCAGAGGAGAGTTTCAGCCACTCTGCCTCGTGTCACTGGGCAGATGATTCCTGCATTTGGTGAGTTTGGCAAAAGCAAACAGTGTTTTAGGCCTCAGGGTACCGTTTACATTTCAATTTGAGAGAAAACTGCAGCTTTGGCCCTTGATATTGACTATAGAAGAAAACGATTGTTTCTGTGTTGTCACTGTTCACCAGTCTGGCTTCCAAAGCCTGTCCACTGACAGCAGGGTCCTAGCTATGTGGCCAGGAAGGTTTCACTCGGGTAAGGTCTCAGGAGGGGAGGAAAACAGCCACATGTTGCTAAACACTCCCCGTAATGGGCATGTTAATGGCTTAAAAAAATCATAGACAGGCATTTCAAATGATGTTTTCAAATAATTTTTTTAAGATATGGGAAAATGCCTCAGATCATTAGTAAGCGAAGGAAACACGTAAGATGTAAAATATATGTAGATAGCATGATCTTAACTCTGTAAAAGAGTAGATATTAAAAGAGACATACACCCAAATGCCCATAGTGGGTGGCACATTTTTTACCCTGTTTTAGTCTCGAGTCTATTCATAATGTCTTGTGATTTCCAGGCTTCTTATTGGAGCATATATTACATTAAAAAGCTACATAAAATACATTTTTATTTTAAAACTAAATAGGAATATTCTACTTCTACCAGCAACAACTTAAACAGGTTTGATCATTTACAGTAGAACAAATCTTATTATTCCCTTTTATCATTCTCTGTGAGTAGGCAATATGGCCCAGCCTACTTTAGCCCATTCTTATGATTTGCTGTATATTTTCTCATGTCAAAAATAATAATGTATCACGACCTGGGTTTGCAAATAGACCTGGGTCTATTTGTGATAGATACCAATTTTGGGGGACAAGTCAGCACTACTTGGTTTTAGCTTTGATGCCAGAGGGCTTTATCTCTTCATCTTAGAGCAGTGTGATAAAATTTCACAAGCAAAATTACAAGATACATACATATAGTGAACATATTTATATATGAAATTTTCCAGGTGTTATTACTATTACAATAAATCTTATTTAAAAAGTAATCAATTAAATGTCCTAAGTTGCTAAGCTTTTACTTTTGGCATTTGTTTATTTTAGGAAAAGAGGGCAAATTCCTTTCTTTAACAACCCCAATCTCCTTTCTCTCACCACTACAAGCAACTGCTATGTCAGATTTTAATGGGAAGTTCGCAAGACATATCTTTAGGTTATATCTACTGAACCTAATCTCATGCCCCTTTCACATTTACATTTATATCCTAACAAAGGATTTTAGAAGACTATCTCATGGAATAATGGTTCTATGACAGGTTTGTAAGAAAAGGGTTCTGTACTCAAAAAATTTTGGAAACACTGTGTATTGCTCCGCCTCCCAATTCTAGTCTCAATTCATGTGCTCATGTTAAAGGATCTGAAATGTTCTGCACTAAAGAAATCCTTTAAACTCTGTTTAAACCAGTGTTTTCCAACATATCCCACCAGAATATTCAGAAAGTACCACCTCCAAAGCACTGCAACAACTTATATTATCAAAGAAACATTCAATGGCTTTCTTTTGCTGTACTTAAAAAGAAGCAGGAAACCAGATAAAATAAGCAAGATTTTATTTAAAAATAACTCATAAAGGATTAAATCATAATGTTCTGCCCAAGCCCTTTGATTAACTGTAGGAAGCCCTCAGCTTCGTAAGCGACTGTTACAGCTATTGCTTTAATTCAGGTCACAAAAGCCCTAGAAGCCGTGTGTAGCTCTCCGTGGTTATGTGTAATAGTCTGATTTATTCCCTGACTTAAGGGTAGTGACTTCTGTATCTGCAGAGTTGGTCTGTTGGTGTAGAATGTCAGCACCCACCACCTACCCCTGACTTAGCAATACTCCCCTTCTTTTCCTTTTAGCTTCTTCTCTTTCTCCTTTTGTCTCAGACCCTGAAGTGACTACATGAGTACAAGCAGCTCTCCCTATAACACCGTTTGGTCTCCCAATTTATGGGGTAGGCCAGTGGGTCTCTGTTCTAATAGGTATATGCTTGCCTCATTTCAAAGATGATCTTTTATACTTTCTTAGCAGCAAACCTTTGAGACATTATGTCCTTGAGAAGTCTATGAAGTCTTTGGGGCCTACTTTGTGACATTTATATTTTTTTCAAGGATGGTGGCTATGTTTGTGCAGTGCCCAATGTATTGGAATCCTACATTATTTCCTTGTACTTTTAAAATTAGGCCCTGCGCTTACTGAAGTGTGGGAAAATCTGTAAACAAAGAGAAGTGGTCAGGGATGTCATAGCTGTTTTATAAAAGGTATCCATGACAGGGCTAATTGATTCAGGGGACTTTGTTTTCAATAAAGGAACAGAGATTAGTTTACTGTCGATCTTAATTATTCCATCCATCAACCATTTGTTGCCCTGGGCAACTGGCATCCTCTTTGCCCCGTACTAATTTTAGCTTATTTTACTCAGTGAGGCTTGTTTCTTTTGTTTCATTTTTTGGTGGATTTGGATGAGGAAAAAGGAACTGATACATTTGTGGATGAAATTTTCAACTGTGCAATGTACCAACAGAAGACATTTGCTTTTTTTGTATTTTTATTTTATTGCAGATTGAAATTTATGAACTATACGTTTTTGTGGATGTATGTGTACAGGTGAACCAGATATGAAACTGTCAATGAATATGAGCTGGCCTCCTTGCTAATAAACCCAAATGAGTGAGGAGAAAATAGAATTACCATAGCCAGAGGGTATTTGGTCACAGTCTTAAGAGAGTACAGAAGTTCTGATCCTGGAACTTAAATATGCCTGGTTGTCCAGTGTCCCCTTTCTATATGAAAGGGGACATATACTTTTAAATGAGTTTTGGTTAAAAAAATAAAAAATTCATTCTGGTTTTGTTTTGTTAGCACCCAGGTCTCAATATATCTTTCTGCCCATCTCCCTTCTTCATTCCTGTGCTTTTATGGGGCTGTCTCTGCATTTGACTGTCTTCCTGGACCAGTTTGAATACATGCAGAGTGGACGAGGAGTCTTCTAATTACAGCCCCGGGAGGCAGGAGGAGAAACAAAAAATAGAGATTTACAAAGGTAAAACACAATAAAATACTTTTGGAGAAAGAGCAACTATGTGGCTAAAAATACTAGGAACCTATTTTGTGATTTGATCGAGTGCAAATAATACAGCTTGCTTAAATATTGTGTTTAGATGTCCACTTGTCTGAACAGGTAGCTCAGCTTCTTTGGAGGCAGCCTTCTTCATGTTGGGACACAGAATCACAACCGCTTGGCAACTGCTGTTCCTTCTAATTACTTTGCATTATTGAGATAGGACTATACTGTGTAAGTCTCATCATACATATGTAGGGTTTTCTAGTCTATTCAGGTGGAATTCATTCCAAGCTAATCCAACACATTTAATTTATATCTCTCCCCTTCTTGGCTGTATGGCAGTTCTCATAATAGTTCCCAAGTCATAAATGACTTTTGTCTTTGTCAGAGATCATATTTGTTACAAGGCAAAGAAATTCACTTAGGGAAGCTTAAGTCAAATAGCACTGACTAAAAGGGTGTGGGGGTCAATCTCATGGAACCCAGTTATGGGAAATATACCTGGGCTTCCCAGGAAGTAGAATGCCACTAAGAAGCTACTCTTTCTCTCTTTGCCTCTCTCTCTGGGCCTGCATGTTTTCTCTTCTCTGCTTTTTTCTATGAATATACTTCATTATTCTTTGTAACAGTTCAGCTTTCTTTCTAAGGACCCTGTTTTTATGCCCACATGAGGTCTGGCCACCATGTTACATGGTGTTACAGTACTATGCCTATCCATCCAATGGACTCTCACTGACTCTTCTTCTCCTTAATTTAAATGAAAGATAATTATTGAGCTTCCCCACCTTCTCCATGAAGGTAGGAGCTGTACCTTCATGGATCAACTGTTTTGATCATCAGCATATACTCATTGTCTAATTCATACGTTGGTGAGCAAGTGATAACTTCAATATCTGGATCTCCTGAGGTCTCTTTGTATTGTCTGATATATTTTCTTCTCTTAGTTTTGATTAAATGGTCTCTTATTAAATGCTGAGCATTGTATGTGAGAAATCAAGGTTCTGAATGATGTTGACATTACCCAAAGAGGATATACTTTTGCTTCTGAAACTTAGACATAGCTGTATTAGAATAAAGCCTAATTAGTTTAATCCAATCTGAGATTGAGATAATATTAATTTGTGTTTAAGTCTTTACAGAGATTGTTTAATTCTAGTTAGCCCTTATTTTTAAGGTTATAGATCTACAGTGATGTCAATAGAAAGTTTAGAGTAGGACTCTTACTTATGATGGGCCCTCAAGTCTGATTTTTTGTCTCAATAGCAGAAAACTCTTCTCAATTTTTTAAGCCTCTAAGTCAAAACTAAAAATGCCTCAAGAATAAAGATGTTGACAAATGTCAGGCTAATCTTTGAACTTTCCTTTCCTTCTCTCCAGTATCGTGGCCATCTAGGATTTTGACTTTGGTGGCTCTTTCATTGCATTTTAATTTTTTTCTTTTTGTTTAGTATTTTGGCCCATCTGATTGCTCTGCGTGAGGAGGTTGGCTTGATGCCAGTCTGGTCCACCATAGCCAAAAGTGGAAGGTAATTGTTGAACAATGTATTCTAGAGAAAGAATCTGCTGGGCCTATTCTAGATTGCAGTTCTAATCATCTCTGGCCAGAGAGAATGGGATAATGTAGTACTAGGAAGAGCTGCTCTGCTATGAGCAAGAAAGGCTACGTCAGGGGAGAAACTGGGCACTGAAGGGTGGTCACAGTGTCTGCCTCAACCATCATCATCCTTATTAATAACTCTTTTGGAATTTTATGATTTATAACACTATTGAATTTGAGTTTTCTTCTTAGGTTTCAGTAGTCTAAGATATGTAATAGGTATTTTAAAATTTTGATTTATTTATTTTCATTGATAAAAGTTGTATATATTTGTGGTGTATAACATGTTTTGAAACATGTCTGCATTGGGAATGGCTAAATTGAGCTAATTAACATAAGCATTATCTCACATATTTTTTTCCCTTGTAGTGAAAACACTTAAAATCTACTTTCTTTGCAGTTTTCAAGAATACATAGCATTATTAATAGCTCTAGTCACTATGTTGTACAATACGTCTCTTGAACTTATTCCTCCTGTCTAACTAAAATTTTGTATCTTTACTCAACATCTCCCCAGTTCATCGCTCTGGGAATCAGCACTTCATACCACTTCTCTCCATCCTCTTCCATGCTTTCTACTTCTCAGATGTGGAGATCCTGAACAGCTGATATTGGTTCTGTGCCTCAAGCCAAGTATCCAGGGACTGGAGAGTTTGAGGGCAAAGCATGATGCCAGAGGAGCAGGGCAGGTGAAAGACCAGGGACACACTCAGGGGATCTGAGCTTCAATGAGAATTTACTAAGAGGCACCCCCCAACCCTCTCTCACCTAAAATATACTGATTAGTGGTCCCTGAACAAAGACTCATGATGGAAACATCTTGGTGAACATATGAGTTGATGCCAACACGTCCATTCTTGCTTGGCTGGTAGTTTAGAAATTAGGGAATAAAAATAAGAAAGAGAGGCTTCATTGGGGAAAAAAAGGAGCAAGATTGTCAGTTAAGAAATGAAGTTCTTCAATGTGCAGGATTAACATTTTTCTTCAGCTTGTCATTATCAAGTCTGGACAAGTTGAAGCTATACCTCATAGCTCTTCATGACTTACTTTCTGAAACTTGCCACTGAGACATGGTAATAATGTCATTATTGTCAAAACAGCAAACACCTACTGAGAACTTGTCATGTTCTCAATATTCATTATCATTCAATTTCACCACAATCCTAGGAGACAGGCATTGTCATGATTACATTTACAAATGGTAAAACTGAGTTAAGTAATTTTCCCAGGTTAAATAAAGCTTGGTAAGTGGCAACGCCAATACTTATTTTCTTTTTGTTGTTTGGGATTCATCGAGGGTACAAAGAATTAGATTACCCTGATTGCATTGCTTAGGTAAAGTCCCTTTTATAATTGTGTCCCACCCCCAAGAGATGTGATGTACACCATGATCCTCCATCCCTCTCCCTGCTCCCTCATACTCTTAACCCCCACCTTGTATTGGATCATCTATTGCCTTCAACTTAGAATGGAGTACATTGGATTCTTGTTTCTCCATTCTTGTGATGCTTTACTAAGAAGAGTGTGTTCCGCCTCAATCGGGGCTAATTCACAAAGATGTAAAGCCTCCATCTCTTTTAATGGCAATGCCAGTACTTGAGTTCTGGTGATGACATCAGAGCCCTCATATTTAGGTACTACAATATACTGCCTGCACCATATTAAGACTTTTATTTTTATGACTATGAATACAGTAAGAAAAATTCATGGGAAATATGATTTTCTTTAGGAAAAAGAGTTAAATTAAATTTTCTATATTGTGGTATTTACCAAACTTGTTGTAACAAAATACAGTGGCTTGATAAAAAGAGATGTCCATTTCTCTTTCATAAAATACTCTGGAGGAAAGCAGGGTGTCCAGTTATCTAGGAATTGACAGTCCTCTCTTGTTGCTCCCAAGAATGTAACATTCTATATTCTAGCTCATAGAAGGGAGAAAAAGAAAGAGATGAGAGTGAAGACTCAGGTTTTTTTTTTT
This sequence comes from Arctocebus calabarensis, assembly GCA_963573935.1. Lineage (NCBI taxonomy): Eukaryota > Metazoa > Chordata > Mammalia > Primates > Lorisidae > Arctocebus > Arctocebus calabarensis. The sequence goes on along the minus strand of CAUYON010007939.1, from coordinate 5,663 downwards.
TATTGTTGGGGATTCATTAAGGGTACAAGAAACCATGTTACACTGATTGCATTTGTTAGGAAAAGTCCCTCTTACTATCGTGTTTTGCCCCCCAAAGGTGTGGCACACACCAAGACCCCACCCCCTCACTCCTTCCCTCTCTCTGAAGACTCGGGGTTCTTAAGAGTCAAGAGTAGGAAGTTTCATCATCATTTCTGCTCACATCATGTTTTGAAGAACTTAGTCACATGGCTGAACAGGAGGCTGAGAGATGTATTTGGTCTTTATCTGGGTGGCTCTGTACCTTGCTAAGAATTGGGAGAGGATTGTTATTTCTAAAAGGGAAGGAACAGTTAACTGGGGGACACTTATCCTCTGCCCAACTTTCAAATTATCAATAATAACACCAATAATAACATAAGTTTGAAAATTTTAAAGTTATCAGCATTGATTAAATAATCCTTTTCACTATTTATCACAAAACTATCCTGACTTGGATATCATCCAAATAATCAGAATAATACTCTAACTCAAAGCAAGTTCTATAGTCTAAATTATATATGTTAAACCCAGAAGAAATTAGAGAGCATTGTTTTATTGCAAAAGGTATTATAAACAGTGTCAAGATAAACTTCATTGTATAATTAAAGGATATTTATGGGTACACTGTGTAGGGCATCTGAATAGATATTTGGAGACAACTTACAGAGATTCATTATAAACATTCTATCCCCTCTCTATTTGATTTGTATCCTTTCTCTATTTGATTTGAGGTGTACGCATAGACCATAAGGAGATTTAATAAGAGGGCGTAGCCTCATGCCAAGTAGGCATTCTAATTTAAAACAAACATAGCCCATTAGTGCAAAAGCCCATGACTCTAAGCCTCTAAGCTTGATTAGCATCTTTGGGCAAAGATTTCTTAAACCCCTTATGAGGAACCCTATAGAATGCAGTTATCCGAGCAGCTCCTAGCTTAGGGAAAATGATGACATCCAGGACTGCAGTTTTTATTTCCAAAGAATGCTTGCTCTGAAAATTTCTGTGCATGAGTATTGATGAAAATTCACAATGGTTCTGTGCTTCACATAAAGCAAAATACTCTTGGGTGCAGCCAGTCTTGGAGTTACTGCCATTTGCTATTCCGTGTGTCTTTGCTACTGAAGTCAGGACTTGTTTTGGTGATTGCACAGCATACTTTTATGGTCCTATATGCCAAAAGCAATCATTAGTTTTAGTTCATGGGCCAGAAAGGAGCTTCTCTAGGGATGGGTACTCAAATCACAGAACAAGAAGCCATAAGCATCCCATAGAGTATAATCCAACAACCTTGATGGGTGAGGGACTCAAGGTCCTGGGAAGTTGAGGAGCTTCATTATGGCTTCCTGGCTAGTTCAAGGCTGGCTCTACATCTCTGGACTCCTAATCCAGTGTACTTTTCCAGTGTCAGTTTCCTTTATTATTTGCAAATATTAGATAATTTGGCAATTTATTTATACTTCTTTGAAATGCTATCTTTCTGTGTGAAAACAATTTTAGAATAAAAAGTGTTTGGATTCTCTAGTGAATTAGGCATTCCTAGCACAAGTAGAGTCTGTACCCAGGGCCAGAGAGGTCTCATCTTGATTAAGAGCTCATATTTAGACTGGAAGATTATTTCCAAATGAGTTATCTGTATCCAATCGCTATAATTGTGTGTGTGTGTGTGTTCAGAACACTAATTTATTAATTATAAACATTTAAAAAGTCACAATTCTTATAACTGTTTTAGCACAATGTATTTTACATTAATAAAGCTGGATATTAAAAAAAAAAGCTGGATCTTGACAACTGAAAGTCACAAAGGCCCTGTGACCTTTGAGAGATGCTGGGGTAATACCAGGTCCAATACAGAGTTGAAGTTGAACAAACATTCGTTAGACTGAGTTTCGATCTTACCATAGAATTAAGCTTTTATTGCTTTGCTGTTGAGTTCAGTCCTGGTTAAAATCAGTGAAGAACAGTAAAAGGAGCACAGGACGTGATGTGGAGACATTTACTTAGAATCCTACCTCTATTATAAGTTATGAAGTCTTTGACCAGTCCTTCATGCTTCCAGAGCCTCAGTTTTCTCATTTGTGGCATAGGAATCTCTACTGTGCAGATCACCTGCTTCATAGTAAGGTTGTTGGGAGGATCAAGCCAGATGATGTTTGTGAAGGTCTTCTAAAATTGGAAGCACCATTGCCATGTGAGACAGATTGTTTTCTATTATTGTTGTAGTAGCTTTATTATTATTTCAGTTGTAGTTGATTTTCAGTGTACTGGACTGTGTTCTAGTAAATTAGGTTGCTGTAAGCTAGATGAAAAGTATGCTGGGCAGTGCCTGTGGCTCAGTGAGAAGGGCACCGGCCCCATATACTGAGGGTGATGAGTTCGAACCCAGCTCTGGCCAAACTGCAACAACAACAACAACAACAACAAGAATTCGAAAAGTATGCTAAGCTGGTCATAGGCACAATGGTCTAAATGTTTCAGCTTTCCCAAAGTTCACATGTTAAAATCCTAACCCCCAAGGTAACGGTATCAGGAGGTGAGGCATTTGGGAGGTGATTAGGTCATGAAGGCACAGCCTTCATGAGTGGGATTTGTGCCCTTATAAAAGAGGCCCTAGAGAGCAGCCTTACCCCGTCTACCATGTGAGGATGCAGTGAGAAGGAACCATCTGTGCACCAGAAAATAACTCTCACCAGACTCTGAGTTTGCTGGTGCTTTGCTTGATCTTGGACTTCTCAGCCTCTGGAACTATCAGAAATAAATCTCTGTGTTTATAAGCAACCCAGTTTGTGGTGTTTTGTTATAGCAGCCCAAATGGACTCAGACCACAGGAAAGCTTGCGTGGCCCACACATTCATGCAGTGATCCAAGCACCTGACAACCAGCAAGTACACCATCAAATCCTGAGTATTGCTGCCAACTGATGGATACCTTCTCCAGGTATCATCCAACCTACTAGAGGAGGCCATCTCAGAAGTTTCACACGCCTCCAGGTAATTAGTGAGAGTGAGCAGTCTTGGATTGCTAGCATTTCCCTCTGGTTTCTAACACATCTGTTCTTTGCTAACCTCTGCCACTCCCCTAGGTCCACAGGGAAGTGGTTTTAGTAAGGTGGCTAGGAGGGCAAACACAATTCCTGAGCAGTCACAAGAATCTTCTTGTCCCTTGGGAATATATGACATTGACAGACTGAACTCTCAGTCTGTTTTGATTTTCTCTTGTCTTCTTCTTTTTCTTTGAGTGGGATTTGTGCCCTTATAAAAGAGGCCCTAGAGAGCAGCCTTGCCCTTTTATAAGAGCCTGTGCCTCTTTTATAAAGGCACAAATCCCACAAATACAAAAATTTAGGGGAATTTGCTCCACACGTAAAAAATTCCCTCCAAGAATTATCTCAAGTCTTTCTTAGAGTTCTTCCTTCATCAATGTCCTATGTTAATCTTGCTGATGAAGATGGGGAGAAATTCTTAGTAGAAATCTGGTGAAAAAACTGCACACACAGATAGAGAACCAAGAGATGAACCCAGCTACTTACCGCTATTTGATCTTTGACAAGCCAATTAAAAGCATTCAGTGGGGTAAAGATTCCCTATTTAACAAGTGGTGCTGGGTGAACTGACTGGCGACCTGTAGAAGACTGAAACTGGACCCATACCTTTCACCATTAACCAAGATAGACTCTAACTGGATCAAAAATTTAAAGACATGAAAGTATAAAAATATTAGAAGAAAGTGCAGGGAAAACTCTCGAGAGAATTGGCCTGGGTGAATTTTTTATGAGAAGGACTCCCCAGGCAATTGAAGCAGTATCAAAAATACACTACTGGGACTTGATCAAACTAAAAAGCTTCTGCACTGCTAAGAACACTGTAAGTGTAGCAGGCAGACAGCCCTCTGAATGGGAGAAAATATTTGTAGGTTATGCCTCAAAGGTTTAATAACCAAAATACACAGAGAACTTAAGCGTATTGGCAACAAAAGGGTAAGTGATCCCATCTCAGGGTGGGAAAAGGACTTAAAGAGAAACTAAAGATGACAGGTGCATGGCCTACAGACACATGGAGAAATGCTCGCCATCCTTAATGATCAGAGAAATGCAAATCAAAACTACTTTGAGATATCATCTAACTCCAGTAAGATTAGCCTACATAACAAAATCCCAAAACCAGAGATGTTGGCGTGGATGTGGAGAAAGGGGAACAATTCTACAATGTTGGTGGAAAAGCAAACAAGTACAATCCTTTTGGAAAGATATTTCGAGAATACTTAGAGATATAAAAATAGATCTGCCATTCAATCCTATATTTCCTTTATTGGGTATATATCCTGAAGACCAAAAATCACATCATAATAAAGATATTTGTACCAGAATGTTTATTGCAGCCCAATTCATATTTTAATCGTGGAAGAAGCCCAAATGCTCATCGACACACGAATGGATTAATAAATTGTGGTACATGTATACCATGGAATACTATGCAGCCTTGAAGAAAGATGGAGACTTTACCTCTTTTGTGTTTACATGGATGGAGCTGGAACATATTCTTCTTAGCAAAGTATCTCAAGAATGTCAAGAATGGAAGAAAAAGTATCCAAAGTACTCAGCCCTAATATGAAGTTAATTTATAGCTTTCATATGAAGGCTAAAACCCAATTATAGCACAAGATTATAGGGAAAAGGGAAAGGGAGGGAAGGGAAGGGGGGTGGATGGGTGGAGGGAGGGCAATTAGTGGGATCACACCTGGGGTGGATCTTAGCAGGGTACTGGTGAAGCTTATTAAATGTAGAGTATCAATGTCTTTATATAGTGATCAAGAAAATGCCATGATGGCTATCTCTAACAGTATGATCAAAATATTTCTGATTGTATATGAAGCACATTCTGCCCTATATTTGCACCAATGTACACAATTATGATTTAATAAAATTATTCTTTAAAACCCCAACTTTTTGATTTATTGTTCTGTTCTTTAATTTGTTTGTTTTCAATTTTGCTTAATTCTGCTCTAATTTTGGTTATTTCTTTTCTTCTGCTGGGTTTAGGGTTGGAAAGTTTTTCTTTCTCCAGTTGCTTGAGATGTCCCATTAAGTTGTCAACTTCTCTTTCTGTTTTCTTGAGGAAGGCTTGCAGTGCTATAAATTTCCCTCTTAGGACTGCCTTTGCAGTATCGCAGAGGTTCTGATAATTTGTGTCTTCATTGTCATTTTGTTCCAAAAATCTGGCAATTTCCTTCTTAATCTCGTCTCTGACCCCTCTATCCTTCAGCATAAGGTTATTTAGCTTCCATGTTTTTGTATGAATTTTCAAATTCCTGTTATTGTTGAGTTCAACTTTTATTCCTTGCTGGTCTGAGAAGATGCAAGAAATAATTTCTATTCTTTTAAATTTGTTGAGGTTAGACTTGTGACCTAAGATGTGATCAATTTTGGAGTATGTTCCATGGGCTGATGAGAAGAATGTGTATTCAATTTTATTAGGATGAAGTGTTCTGTAGATGTCTTTTAAATCCAGATGTTGAATGGTTAAGTTTAAATCTAAAATTTCTTTACTTAGCTTCTTCTTAGAGGATCTATCCAACACTGCTAAAGGAGTATTAAAATCTCCAACTACTATGGAGCTGGAGGAAATCAAGTTACTCATGTCTATTAG
>CAUYON010007935.1:0-19014 GCA_963573935.1 Arctocebus calabarensis | reverse complement strand
AAAGGGAAGTTTCTGGGCAGATCCTGCCTGGCAGAGATGCCTGAAGTCCTCTCTCCCCAGTCTCACCGTGCCCAGCCGCAAGGAAGCTGTTACTCATCCGCCATCTTGCTTCACCCCAGAGGTTTTGATAATTTGTGTCTTCATTGTTTTTCTGTTCCAAAAATTTTGTGTTTTCCTTCTTTTTTTTTTTTTTTTTTTGAGACAGAGTCTCACTTTGTCGCACTGAGTAGAGTGCCATGGCATCATAGCTCACAGCAACTTCAAACTCCTGAACTCAAGCAATTCCCTTGCCTGTGCCTCCAGAGTAGCTGGGACTACAGGCACCTGCAACAATGCCCAGCTAATTATTCTATTTTTAGTAGGGATGGGGTCTCACTCTTGCTCAGGCTGGCCTCAAACTCCTAAGCTCAAGCAATCCACCTGCCTTGACCTCCCAGAGTGCTAGGATTATAGGCATGAGCCACCATGCCCAGCCTGTTCTAAACTCTTGATCCTTCCTGTCCATTCAACAAATATGAATCAAAATGATATTTCTAAATGCATATAGATCACTGTTTTTCAACCTTTCCCATCTCATGGCAACTTGAACCTATAGTTAAGCTTCCATGGCACACTTAAATTATGTTGATCAAAAAATAAAATAAAGAATATACTTACTGTGTTTTGCAAGTCTTTCAAAAATAATTTCATTAATGATTTATAAAAATTTTCACAGCACACCTGAGATTCCCTCACGGCACACCAATTCAAAATCATTGATATACATCACACTGATCTAAATTGAAAACTTCCCCATCTCACAATAAAATGAAAAACCATACAGTGACCCACCACTGGCTGCAAGATCAGGCACCTGCTTCTCTCTCCAACCTTGTATCTTACTATCTGTCACTCACACCAGGCACTCCAGGCAAGTAGTCTTCATTCTGCTTCTTCAATGGACCAAGTTAGTTCCTGCCTTGAGGTCTTTGTTCTTGCTGTACTCCACATTAGCAGCAATCTTCCCAGCTTTCCAGGCTCACCGCTTCTCCCCATCTGGAGCTCAACTCAAATATAACCCACTCGGAGAACCTCTTCTTGATCATGCCATCTTAAGTTCTCCCTCTCTCTCCCTCTCCTTCCTTCCACACACTCAGTCACTCACTGCCATTCTCATCACATCAACTTGTTTTATATTCTCAGTAACCCCTGGCCCTATCTCCAATGATCTTATTTATCCATTTATGTGCTCATCTACTCTGAATTATCCTGTTTACAGATACATCTTCAGTCAATATGTACCTGGCACATAGTACAAGCTTAATAAATATTTGTCGAGCGAATAAATGGCCTTCTGCAATGTATAACAGTTTCAGAGATCTGATGTGAAACCTGATAAAACGGGGTAATAAATATGACCTCTAACTCTAATAAAAATTCCTAAATATAAGCCATGAAATTAATACCAGGAAAGGGGGCAGGATGGGGGCAGGAGGTAGTGAGGAGATGGTGTGGAAAATTTCTGCAGGAAAGCCAGCTAGATAAAGCAAGCAAGGTCAGCCCGTGCTCTTTTTTCCAAAGATCTCTTTGCCTCCAGGGGTTGGTCAAAGACAAGAATGGTAAACTTAGGGGAAAAAAAGGTCTGTTATTTTAATCTGAAGAAGCAGAAATAGAAGGTCAAATAATTTGACCAAGAAAAAATTGATATGAAAGAGACAATCAGATTAAAACATATGTTTTATGTTTTAAAGTGTATTTTGGTCACCAATAAGATCAAACTGATTCTCCTCTTTGGTCGGCAAGAGGAGAGAGCAGTGAGAAAAGTAGAAATCAAATAAAGATCCCTCCAGAGGGGACCTCAGCCTCCGCGCTCATCCACACTGCATCTTCCAGGTTGGTTTCCTTTGGCTGAGTTTTGAGCCCTAGGAGCAGAATTTAAGCTGGTGTGTGAGCCTGAGGATGACAAGCCCAGAGCCAGGCTGCTGTTTGAGGTGGCTTGGCTGTTAGAAGCCCCATCTCTGCCCATTTTTAAATAATGCTTGAAACAGCTCCTTTTTCAGACGTAATTTCTCTTTTAATCACTTTCAGATCCTGCAGGCGAACTTTGAAAAAGAGACAGCTTCAGTTCGACTTTGAAGTGTGTTGTTTGTTTGGGGCTAACTGCAAATTAGCAGACATTTTAATTGTTGATGTTTGTTGTTATGATTGTGTCTGGTGGTCGGTGCGGTTGCTTGGCAGAGTGAAAATAAATGCTCTGTGAATGAAACTCTGGTCCCTCGACCGATTTTTGGAGCGAGTGCCCCGGCGGCAGTGTGGGTGCTATTCACGTCTCCAGCTCAGTTCCAACCATACTTTGTCCTGGAAAACCCAAAACACATTTGGCCCTGAGCACTTTTTTCTCCTTGATTTTTAATCTTGAGAGCAATTTAAAGGAAATTTAATCCATATGTTTCTGATTCATTTAAATCACAAAAACATTGGGGTTTGAGAGTTATTTGATGTCCAAATGCCTTTCGAGACTTTTTAATAAACTTTCCAAGTCTTACTGCTTTTAAAAACACATACTCACGTTTTGCCAAGGGTGAATGGATTCAGGCTCCCAAAGATTTGGATTGAATTTGAAATTCTGAATTTGTAAGTTATGACCATGTGACGATAAAGCACCTACACAATGCTCAAGCAGCCCAGTAGAAAGGCAAAATACGAGGTCGTCATCCAGATGTCACATAACTTCTAATGCATGGCAAAACATCTACAGAACAGCCGGATGGTTTACCGACTGCTCCCCTCTTTATTCAGATGTTTGCTGTTACGCCATTAAGGATGTGGGCACCAGCTGTCAATCCTGGCACACTATGAAAAGTTTATTTTTAAAAAAAATATCCATATGTGGATGACAATATTCAGGGGCTGGGGGTGGGGGTCGGGGGCGAGGAAGGAACCTGCTTTTCTTTTTAAAAGCAGGTTGTGCTGAGAAAGTGGCAAGACCTGGAGGGCTGAGAAAGAGATCATTATACATATGACCTGAGCATTCCTCAAGGAGATTGGGGAACAGACATGAGAGGTTTAATAACACATTTGCTCCACTTTTCTAATTGGAAAGAATACGTGGTATGGCCAACAAGAAGAAAGGTCTTCATGATCCTATCTCCTAAAAGGAAGAAAATCTAGGAGCTCCACGTATAAAACAAAAGCAATTTTAGGTCTTTCATGAGATGAAGAAGCAATAATAAATCAGCAACAACAATTAACTCCTGTAGAAGTATTTCAAAAGATACGGAGAATAATTATTAAAGTAAGAATAATATAAACAATGTATGTAGATTGACTATACATTATTCTATTACGATAATTATTGAAATAAGAATAAGAATACCTAACTCAGTGTGGCAATTTTGATAAGACATTGTTCTAAGGGCTTGTCAAACGTTTACATTTAATCCTCCTAACAACTTTGAGGTGGGTATTGTTCTTTCCTTAAGAAAGATCATTGACTTGGTGGTCACTGAGAACAGACAACATGCAGATAAACCAATGGCCCTCAACTTCTGCATCCAAGGGGTAGGAAGGAGATGCTAGCAGCTAGCACACAGTGCCAGTCCTGCTGCTGAATATCCTACGATACACAAGACCAACCCCTACAACCAAGAGTCAATCATCCCCTCAAGTCATTCTTGCTGAGATTGAGGAAGAACCTGGAAACAGACAGAAGAACTACAAATGCTTTTGGCTTTCAACTTCTAGGCTCTTTGCTGTTGATGTCAAGCAGATTTGAATGGCCAAGCTTTTCAATGCCTGGAACATTGCATGTTACAGAAAGCAAAATTGCCCTTGAGCGATGGCTTCAAACTTGAGCATACATCAGAATCATCTGAAGCAGTTGTTGAAACCACACAATTGCTGGGCCCCAGGTCCAGAGCATTTTATTTGGAAGATCTTGGATGTAACCTAAGAAATTGCATTTCTCACAAGTGCTCAGAGGCTGTGGATGTTGCTGATCCATGCACCACACCTTGAGAATTGCTGAGGCTGATGTATAATCACGATGCCCAAAGTTAGAAGAAAGTGCCACTGCAGATGCCCCCAAGATGGAATTCAGCCCTCCTGAAACATAAAACATGAAGAAATATAGCAGAATACAAGAGGAAGTTGGCTGAACTATGCATACCCAAGTCCTGCTCTCAAACCATCCATCCTCTATGACAAGGAGGGCAGTTTGTGAAGAGTTGGTGAATGGGAACAGAGCAGGCCAGTTAGATCCACCACAGGGAATGAAACTCCAGCACCAGGTAAGATCTTCTCCCAGCCCCAAACAAAGTGGGCCTGTCTTGAGTAACTGAAAATGTCCTTCTGGACCACATGACCTGAATTAATTCCTCTAACCCTCCCTAAGCCTATCACTGGCAACTCACCCACTTTAATCTTCTGTCAAGGAGGTTAGTGAAATAATGGATTTTGATCATTTATTATCTCCCCCCTTCTATCCACATGGAATATAAAAGATTCATGAAGATAAGGACCACACATCTTGCAGTCACTGTGGCTTCCCCAGCACTGAGGAGAGTGCTTGGAACATAGTAGGCACTCTATAAATCTCAGTTTAGTGAATGAATGAATCAATGAGTGAATGCTGGAAAAGTTGAGGCAGAACCTGTGGTGTTGTCCTTTCTTCACAGTGAAGTCCCCCATGCCTCCTCTCCCATCTCCTTTCTTTTACCTGCCTTCTCAGCACCATTGTTCCCTTCTTCGCTTTTCTCCCCACACAATCCTCCCAGGCAGAGACCCATGTGCTTCTCTTAATGTCAGAGAACTGTAAACGCTAAATATCCAGGGTGCACTCACCAGACTCACCAGGCCCAGTGCCCCACCTTGTACATTTCTTAAAAACCCACATTCCCTATTTCTGGAGAACATCATAAAACCAGCCTAAAGAAAAGGAAGCTTTTACAGTCACCTGGGATACCCAGAAGTGACAACAGTCACAGCAACAATGGCAACCACACCAGGAGCATCAAAGACAGCAACAGTAGAAGCTAACACTTAGTGAGTCCTTACATCTCATCTGCTCCCCACAACAACCTCTTGGGTTAAATGTAATTATTATTAATCATTTTCTTTATTATTATTTGGAGAAAGAAATTGAGGCTCAGACAGGTTTGGGAACTTTCCCAAGGAAAAATCACTGGCACATGGTAAACTTGGGTTTTGAATGCAGGCATCTGATTCCAAGGTCTGTGTTTTTAGCCAAAACAGGAGATCAATAAATAGTTGCTGATTGATTCAGTGATTGAGTGATTGATTTAAGCAGAGTTGCAGGTTGAGGGTTGTCACCATCTGTCCTCATCTGTCATTAGGTTGCCATGTGAAATGAAGATTATTTGTCTTTCTGGAGCCAGTTCTTGTCACTGATCTCACAGTGAAGCTCCTGTCTAACCTGTCATATTAATGTTATTTTTGCTACTAAAAGTTTACTGAGTAACAAAGAAGCACTTGATTCTAATTACAAGACCAAAAAAAGAGGCTATCTCCGTGGAATACTATGCATTCCACAGTTTTCAGATGCCTAAATGCAATTTCCAATAGAAGAAAGAAGCCAACTAAATTCAAATCAGACGCATAGATATCTTTGTTTTGGGTAGCTTCCCAGGAAACCATAAGGCAGCAGGACCATTTGAGTTAGAAAGTTAACTGTGCTTCTTGCCATTTGATCTAATTTCCCAGAAAGTCTCTAATCCCATGGCCTGAATAACTGGATTAGGGCACAGGGTTTCTTAAGGTGGCCTTCAGGCAAGAGCAAGAGGAAAGCCATCTGCAGTGTGGCTTTAGAGGCCCCAAGCTTGTCTTTTGGGGACATTTAGCTAGACATGGGTTGAATGGAAACCATATCCTTTTTTAACATGTGAAGATCCCTGGAAGGATCAGCAATCGGGACCTCCTCACCCTGTCCAGCCCTGGTCATCTCTTCCCCACAAGTCTGTCCTGGACCTATGGTTTCTCTCCCTCCCCCTCTGGCCCTGCTGGCATTGCGTCCTCATTTGATTCCCTTCTCTCTTTCTTAGCACTATGTCTCACACCATTTTCTTCCTAGAGCTAGAAAGACTTTGTCAGATACCGTTTCTATAACTTGTTTTGTAAAACATTAGGTACAGTGCCAGAATGTTCCACCCTCTCTACTCTGTTTTGTTTCCCCACCACTGTTCTACTTCCTAGGTAATCTCATGCACTCTTCAATGAATGTTACACCCTATCTTCAGATCTCAATGGAGAGCTTCAGACGCCCAAGCTAAATGTCTTAAATGCATCAGACATGGACCATGGGCCATCTCATCCCATTCTGCCAACATAGTGTGTCCCTCTCCTGTTCCTTGAGTCAGCCAGTGAAACCAGTAGTTATCCAGTCACTTGAGCCGAATTCTGAGAATTGTCCTGATTTTCTTTTTCATTCAATCTCAATTTCCATCAGTCACCACACCTTGCTGACTTTCCTCAAAATCTCTCAAGCTTCCTCCTCTTCTCCATCCTTATTGTCAGTGTCTTAGAGAAGACCACCATCATCTCATCCCTGGACCACTGCAGTTGTCTCCCAGGGGTCTTCCTGACCCCAGTCCTCTGCTTCCCACTTAAATCTATCCTCAAAACGGTTATCAGAGCATTTTACCTAAAAAATAATCCTTACCTGGATATTTCACTGTCTAAAAACCTTCTACGGCTTCTTATTTTTTTATGAAACAATTTCAAGCTTCTTAACATGGTACATACCTTCCAGGACCATGCACCTTCTAATAGCACAACTCCAACAATATTGAACTTCCCAGAGTTTTCTGGGTGCTCTGCAATAGTCACGTATCATCGTCTTTGTTTATGTTCATTTCTTTACCAGTAACTCCCTTCTCTTCTTTTTTCACTTGGTTGCCTTTACAACTTTGGGGATTTAGGTTTAGAATCACTTCTTTCTAGAAGCTTCTTTATGTACTTTACCACCTATTAGGTTAAATGGCCCTCCTCTGATCCTCCATCACATTCTACACTTTTCTGAATCTCAGCATTTGCCTGTGGAATAATAATTTTCTATCTATTTATTATCTTGATAATACAAAGAGCTTTGACAAAGCATGGAATGTGGATTGACTTTCATATCCCTAGGCCTAGTGAAATCATCTCATGGTCAAGAGCATTCATCTTGGAGCCAGAAAAACCAGGATTCAAACCCTGGCTTTGCTACTCACTAACCACTGGGACAATGGGTATTGCATCTCCAGTCTTCAGATTCTTCATTTGTTAAGTGGAAATTTGAATAGAACTCACCTCATTGTGGTGTTCTGAAGGTTCAATGAAAAAATCATGTGATGTAACCTTCACACTATCTGGTACATTGTAAATATTAGAAACTAAATATCCTATAAATGGTTCTTATTTGTATTGCAATAAGCATTTTGAACTGAGCTTAGGAGGACTCTATTTAAAGGAATAATGTCTTTCATGAGAGATGATGGTCCTGCTATTTTGAACACCCAATAGCAGGTGTCCTCATGGGCCACCATGGTGCCCACTGAGTCTTGGATCCTCCTGGGAGAAATGGCACAAAGAATTAGGCCCCATCCAGGTGTGTCATTCAATGTGCCAGGAGCCCCCCCGACTCCCTCATCTCACTGTAACCCCTGGTTTGCATGCCTTCCCAGCTTTGTTTTCTCTGTTGTACTTATAACCACAGAAATGATATTCTATATTTAATTGTTAAATTGTTTGTCTTCCACCCCAGCTATGGTGTCCATGATAGCAGAGGCTTTGTCTCATTCTCTACCTTTCTCCATAATTCATATTAAATAGTGCCTGATGCACAACAGCCATCAGTCATCATTTCTGAGGAAATAAACACATCAACATTTGTTAAACTGATTGGTTCCCAGATTGTTTACCAGATTACTCCAAAGAGCTATGTGCATGTGGGTTCTATCTATCGATAGCATATTAAAAATTAAAACTGAAAAATCTCCAAAACCCACAAATACACATTCGCCCATCCCATTCACCACCAGAACAATGATGTCACAACATGGCCTGTGGAAACTTCACTCTCCTCTTGTGAAAGCAAGAACATGAAAAGGTAAAAAATAGCACCTTAGTCTCATTAGTGAATTAGTTTTGACTGAGCAGACTCCTGAAAGGGTCTGGACCACACTCACTGTGAGACGTGTTGAAATAGAGAAGCAGCCTAGAAAAAAAAGATTAATAAACTGAAGAGTTAGAGGAAAACCATTTTAGGGATTTTCTGGGGCTCACTGGTCAGCACCAGCAGAAGAGCTACTTCTGAAGAGAGCAGCCCGAGGCAGCCAGCTCTGAGCAACCTGTCTATGCTGGATTGCGAGAGCACAGTAGATGCGCCCTTGTGTTGAGGCAGGATGCAGAGGGATCTGTCCATAGCATGGAGGGAAGAGCAAGACCAGGCGAGGCAGGTCCAATGATGAACGACAGTCTAAGCAGAAATGGGTGGTTTCATTGATGGGAGGAGAGCAGCAGAGAAGGGCCAAGCTGCAGCTGGGGAAACTCAATGCTCACCACGGAGACCAACTAAGATGAGAAGAGAGGGAAGGTGGAGGCCCCAGTGGTCCCAGCAGAGATGGCGGAGAACCAAGGAATTTACCGACTACCCTTTGCATTTGCCCTTCCACTGGGCATTCTGGAAAGGTGGCTCCATATTTCCCACTAGGATGACTCAAAACCATAGACCTGGCTGAAGTATGGAATCCAGAGAGCGACTCCAGCATATCCAGGGTTTGAAGTTCAATGGAGGAAATAGTGGATTAGGGAGAGTGGGCAACACTGGGCTAAGGCAAGCGGAGTGTGAACCCACCGGGACAGCTGCCTCCAAATTCTGCTTGTACCGATGTGCAGGCATCCACGCCCATGAGAAGGCAAAGAAACATCCCTTCTTCTTAAAGAGATTCAGTAACTTGGGAGAGGGGACCAGGCTGAAAAATTAGAACAGATGGCTCCTGTTGAGGCAGAAAATTTTGAATAAGCAAGGGAAAAAAAATACTTTGATAAAAAAGTAACGCTCTCTTTCAAAGAGATGTGAGTGAAGCGAGAAACAGGCTTTCTGGGGGAAAATTGTTGGCAGAATTTAAAAATTTAATAGGAGATTTGAAAAAGTGAAGAGTCTTTCCTCAGATCTGAGTTGTGTTTAAAAAGATCACTCAGAAGAAACATCTTACAATTCAGTGCAAACATAAACACATAAATGCTTATCAATTAAAGTTTTAAAAAGAGGTTCAAGGGTGAACCAATAAGCAACTCAGAAGATGAATCTCAAGGACTCAGGTAATTAGTAGGACAGCCAAAGGAAGAAAGGAAAACAGAGGGAAGAAAAATAATCATCAAATAACAGAAAAAAAACTGTGAGTTGAAGCTCCAGCTGGTTTAGTCTTCATTTTGAAAGGGTTCACTGAGCCCCAGGCAGAACAAATGAAAAAAGATATACACTCTAGGTATCTTATAAAATTCCCAAACTTCAAAGATAAAGAGAGATCCTTACAAGTTTTCAGAAAGAAAACAAGATTTTTAAACGATTTTTACTCATAGCCCTCAGGCTGGACTAGCTTGGGGGGAGAAGATGTTAAACATTTAACTAGCTGTAACCAGAGCTGGCAAGAGAATAGGGCTGAAGGATCAGACAGACAAGATTTGAGAAAGCAAAAGAATCCAAGAAGCCCAGGTGTGGTGGCCTCTGCCTGCAATCGCAACACTCTGAGAGGGCAAGACAATCACTTGAGTTCATGAGTTTGAAACCAGCCTGAGCAAGATGAGACCACGCCTCTACCGCAAATAGAAAAAATTAGCCAGGCACCTGTAGTCCCAGCTACTTGGGAGGATGAGGTGGGAGGATGGCTTGAACTCAGGAGTTTGAGGTTTCTGTGAGCTAGGCTGACGCCAGGGCAGTCTAGCCCAGGTGACAGAGCAAGAGTCTGTCTCCATAGGAAATAAATAAATAAATAAATAAGCCCAAGGGTTCCCTGGGGACAGTGTTGGCAGCAGAGTTCACCTGCTCCTATAGGAGGACACTAGAATCATTGCTCAGCTTCTCTCTACGATGCTGTGTGCCCATGAGGCTTTAGGGAATCATTGCCTGGTGAGTCACAGTTTACTTACAGGTACAATTTCATGCATACATATCTTCTTCCATCTACTAATTCAACTTGTGTTCACTGAGCAGCTCCTGTGCCCCAGGCATTGGGATGAGGCTCTGGAGATAGAACTTTGAACATGACGGACAAGGTCCCTGTCCTGAAGTTTATATTCTAGTAGAAGAGACAAATAAGCAAGCGAATACATCAGCAGACAAAATAATTGAAGACTAAATCAATATCATCTAGGAAATAAACAGAGTGATGTGAAGGAGCAGATATGAGGCTGTGGATGTGGGATGGGAGTGTCCAGGGAAGGAAGAGGCAGCCACAGAGCCCTGAAACATGGAAGGGAAGATCGAAGGTTACAGCCTCCGGGCAGACGGCACAGCACAGGGCGAGGCCAGAAATGAGGAAGGTTTTAGTGCATGTAAGAACACAGAGGAGATGGTCGTGGTTAGACAGCAAGGCAGAGCGTGGAAGGTGATAAAGACAGAGGACAGCCACAGGATGTCACCGTGAGGAGAAAGGAGTCAAGATTTGGACTACCCAGCAGCAGCAACTGGTGGGCCTGCGACCTTCCTGCCTGGCAAAAGGGGTGTCTGTCCTCTTTCTGGCTCCATCCTGAATCAGAGCCAGGACCTGGGGTGGGAAACCCAGCAGTGGGGGGTGGAAGCTGTCTGTGGTGGCTGTCACACCTGGTGGGCTGGGGAAGCTGTCATTATGGAGCATTAGCATAAGAAAGGGAGGCTCCCTGTGTTTGGACTTGTCACCCTGCAGTGACAGGGTGCACAAATGTGGGCAGGCATGGGGAACAGAGGCCGTCAGCATCTGTGCTGACAATGTTGGGTACCACAGCTGTCACTCTGCCGGGGCTGGCCCGCCCCCACTACCCACGCTACCATTAGAAACTGCAGCTCCTCGCCCACTGCTTTTATTTCCACACAATGTGTCAATACTTACTTGGCAGGTCTTCGCCGAGAGACAGGGGCGGGGTGCACCTGCTTGCTGGGGCAGAAGAGCATGCAAGCGCCACCCCTAAGCCCCAGGGTTTGCATGTCCTTCCACCTGCTTCCAGGAGGCTCAGCCCTCTGTGTTGTGGGTTTAGACCCTTGACCTCAGCTCTCCCTTCCTGAGACTAAAACACAGACACGAATAAATATCTCGTTAAATGGGACCAACGACAATTCAACAGATGGGTTTGTTTACAAGGAAAACTTCTAAATGGCTCAAGAAATCAGGTTGTGGTTTTTCTGGTTTTTGTTTATGCCAGGACCTTGTTTGCATCTGCCCCAAAAACAAAAAAGACTGTCACAAGTAAGAAACTGAACAATGACATCTAATACTCTATGAATGTGGAAAAGGATAGAGCAGAATAAACATAGATAGAGAGAAGTGACACTCACCGAGTGTTTACTACAACCACCACCAGCAGCAGTAGCAAATAGACTACAGGGTGAGCCACCCAAATCCAAAAATTCATAATTCAAATGCTCCAAAATCCATAGCTTCTTGAGCACCCACTAGTTACTCAAAGGAAATGCTTATTAAAACAGTAAGTATCACACAAATATTCCAAAATCTACAAGAATCTGAAATCTGAAACACATCTGGTCCCAAATATTTTGGACAAGGGATACTCACTCAACCTGTACAACAGTAATATTGATGATGTCTAGAGAAGGCTCATTATAATACACTTGACTTTGAATTAGCCTTTTATCCTCACAAAACCTTGGAAGGTGAAACAGGCCCAGGGTGGGTGAAAAACCGATTTAAGTTCACGACGTGTGAGTTGTGAATAGGGCTCTCAATGTAGGTCGATTTGACATTGGGCTATCGATGTAGGTTGTTTGATCCCACAGCTTAGCTTCTCATTTAATCCTCAGGATGACCCAGAGAGCTAGGAGTTAAGAATTAAGAAACTGAGATCAAGTGAGGTTAAGCAGCTGGTGCCGCGATTCAAACCAGGCCTTACTCTTTCACTTTTCCTGGCAGCCATTTGATACTTCATTTTATAACAACTGCTTAAGGGTCTGGCTTCCCCGTGGCCAGTTTCCCAGTTGGATCTTTGCTTTTGTTTATGTGAGCCTTGTCCAGCTGTGTGACAATGAGCAGACTTCAGCTTCAGAAGGAAGCCAGGTGCAAGTGCAGGCAGGGACTGATCTCCAGCTTAGACCGTCCTGCATCCATCATTCCGTGCCCTGCTCCATTTTTCCCGAGGCTCTCCCTCCTCTTGTTTGCAACACAAGGACATTGAGGCATAGGAACGGGACACGCAATTTTGTGTGCTTACAAAATTCAGAGTGGCAGAGCTGGAAGGCTCCCATGGGGACCACCCAATGCAACCCCCTCATTTTACAGCTGAAGAAACAGGACCCCAAGGTTAAGTAACTGCCCCAAGGTCACATAACCCATTAACGGCAGATCCCAGATGGGAATCCCCATATTCCAGCTTTGGGCCTGAAAAAGCAAGCCAAGTGGAAAAACAGATGCAAGTGCTTATATGTGCCTTTGGGATCTGGGGTCTGGTGGCATCCATGGAAACCACCCTTGACATCCCTGCCTCCAGCTTGCTTCGTGCCTCTGCACCTGGCTGCAGCATCCCACTCAGGGCCAGCTCCTATGGGCGTTCCCTGAAGAGCTGCCATTGACCAGGTGTCCATGGATGTTCACAGATATGGGGACAACTGTGGGACCAGAGTCCCTGAAGGTACCCTTAGGAGCTCCTTTTCCTGAAAGCTTTAGGGTCCACAGCAGACTTTGAGTAACCAACAGCCACCGACATTGACAGCTTACATTGTGGCTGACAACCCAGCAGAGCAGGACTTTCCCTGAAGATGGGGGGAAACATGTGAGCAAATACATTTGTAACATGTGATTTTAATAAAAACAGGCTTTTTTCCTTTCTTTGTGGTAGTTTTAAGGTTTCTCAGAGCCTAGACGAACATTTTTGTTCCTCAGAAGGGAAGATGCCACATACCATCTCCCCAACTTTTCTGTTCATGGAATCTCCTTTTTCCCCTAAAATCCATTGACAGGTACTTTGAAGGCCCTGGAGAGCATCCTGACTGGACCAGGAGGGCAGGTGTGAGGGCAGTATGGAATTGTGGGGTCTTGTCAGAGGCCCAGTCTCAGACCAGATACACTAGTGCTTAGGTTTATGATAAAACAAACAACAACAAAATAACAATGTCAGGTTCAATCTGCTATGTCCTGGAGTGCCAGGGACCTCGTATTCAGGTTGGGATAAGCTCTCAACTAGTTTGGGCTTTTTCTGCTTGAGTTCTTGAGTTGTTGACCACAATTGGAAGGACTAAAGAATTCTGGGGAAAGCAGAAGTAGCTAAGGGGACTTCACTGCAGCCATTGGCTTCAGAAACAAGAGAATATCTACACACCATGTCCATAGCACTTGAGCCTACTAATGTTTAGCCTTCTGAAAGAAGGACCCAGGCAGGGAAGAGCCCACCCCGCCCAAACCCCCCTCTTCCCCTTTGCATTTCCCTTCTTTCTGAATGGGTGCATTCTGTTGCTAGCTATGAAGATATGGCTGAAGGCAAAATTGCAGACTCTGAGTAAGGTCACCACCTGAGTCTGGAATGGCAAGAGTTAAATACCATAAGCCCCGTGTCCTCAAATTAACATGTAGAGATTTACACTGATCACACTTTATAAATATGCACAGTTCTCTGGTTGTGCTAATGACATTCCTGGCATGAAGCTACTCAACAGGGAGACAGGAGGAAAGAAGCCATATCCCTGCCCCCTGCAAAAGCAAGACATAATTAGGGAAGGCATCTCCCAGTAAACACCCCTATGCTGTTATGTAAGCCTTTTGCTTCCAGATTTGACAAAACAATCAAGACATAAACATAAACAAGATAGAGGACAACCCTACTGTCCATAAAGAGAAGAAGTCTGGAAGACACGGAAGAGGAGAGAGGACAACAAATCAGCCTTCTTACGGACTTAGTTCCTTCCTCTCCCCAATCTGAAAGCTCTCGAGGGCAAGAACTGTGTTACTCTTGGCTGTATTCCCTCTGTGCCCATATAGTGTCTTGCACACGAAAGGCCACTCTGTTAATAATCCATTAATGATGAACTGAAATCCACATGAAGGCAATTCAAGCAGAAAGTTGCATTTCACACAGTGATTGATTCAGCCGTAGGAAGGAGATTGGAACAGGGAACAAGCACATGACCAATTCTGTGGTTCCCAATAATTGGAGTTATCCAGATATGCTGGTATGTAGCAAAATGAGATCCTGATTGGTTACTTAGAACCCACAGCTGGACTATACAAGGTAAATCTCTCAGTCCTCACATCTGTTCACCAAGGGAGTTAATTCTCTGGTCAGATCTTGCCTTCCCCAAATCAGTTTAGCAGCAGGCTAAAGACCTGAGAAAGGTCTTCAGTGACCTACACCAGTACGATCTCTTTCTTTCTGACTTCTAGGGGAAGATGATCAATGGAAGTTACCCATAGGTGACCAGAGCATGGGAGAGGAGCAAAGTTGCAACATTTATTCCCTGAGATCCATCTCTGTTGCTCCACTGTGTAGCAAGCGGGATTCCTCTACCAAAGCCACACCTGCAGTCTCTAAGCTACAGCTCTCTCTCCAATGTTCACTAACAGGACCCCCCCCTTCCCTCTTCCACCTGAGGATCACAATGACTCCCAACTTGCTATCCCTAGCACTTCATCACCCATTTTTGGTGTACATTCTTATGCAGAGTTCTTTGTACTCTTCCCCAGAACTCTCATCTGAGGGTGCCATCTGTTTCCAATCAGGAAACCTGGCTACACACAGTAGGACATCAGAAGAGCATCCTATATTTTTCACTCCAACATATTTATACAGTCCACATATGTGAGACTATTTTTAGTTCCTTAATTTTTCTACTGGAAGTAGAATTTTATGTATACACTAGCTCCATCTCCTTCATCCATTCAAACATTGGCTGTCTACCCTCATTCTATCATAGAATCTTAGTATGTGAGTTCTCAACTGCTATTCCTGCAGTTGGCTAGGCTCAGTCATCACCCAATACTTGTGTTTCAGCAGTAATGCTTTTCCCACAGATTTGGAGTTCTTTGACACTGAGATCTTTACACTATGGATCTTCCCATCCATGAACATGATAAATATCTCTCTTACGTTTCCCTTTATAACTTGCAATAAAATGTTATAATGTTTCCCTAAGATATTATATATCCTACTGGTGCTTCTATAAATAATATGTATTTTTTATTATGGTCCCTAATTGTTCATGGTATATATGAATTTTGAACACATTGATTTTATATGCAGCAATCTTAGCAATCTCTCTTATTAGTTACAATGACTATAAGTAGATTTTCTATGGGATCCTATATGAACAATCATATTGCTTAAAAATAATGAGCTAACACAAGTGGATATTGTGAGTCTACCAGGGCAAGTCCATTTGGAAAATAAAAATAATGAAATATGAAAAAAAAATTAAATAATGACCTTTTGTTTCTTTCTTTTCAATCTTCATACCTATTTATTACTTTAAATTGTGCTACTGCATTGCTGGAAGGTTCCAATGTAGTATTAGACAAAATGATGATAGGCAGTCAGACCTTGTTCTTAACCTTAAAAAAGAAATGCCGCTATGTTTGTTACATTAATTGCAATGCTTGCTGTCATCTTTCAGAAGGTATCCTTTATCAGGTTAAGGAATTGCTTTCCTGATTACCCTGAAGGATGCTTTTAAAATATTAACACAAAGGAAAATGTGAATCACTTCATCAAATTCAATTTCTACATTTATTTTTATTACAAAATCCCTTTATAATAAAGTGGTTTATAATAAAAAACCTTCTCCTTTTTAATGGGTTAATGTGGTAAATTATATTACGGGAAACTCTCAAATCAAACATCCTTCTACATCTGAGATAAGATCTTACCTGGTCATTTTGTCACATTGATACACGCTTAGCACAATCACAGGTGATACAGAGTTTGAAGTGGACATAAATGAGTTAAATAACTAGAATTAATCTCCAAGTATGTTCACCATCGTATTTCTAGGTACTTGGCACACAAATGAGTACTTGATACATATTTGTTAAATGAATGAATGAACAAATAAGTTTAAATTAACAAGAATACTTAAAGGGGTAGGAAGAATGGATCACATTTAATGCCATGAAATAAGATGGCAGAAATGTACATTTCTGTAGCAAAGTCGATAAGCCAGCTGTGAACATACAGGATAGGAAAACATGGCTAAAGAAAAATATGGGTGAAGAAGCTAAGGAACTTAAGTTGATGGCAAGGTTACTGTAGGACAAGCACATGATGAGAAACTTGAGCAATCCATTCAACCTTGGGCTGCATTTACAGTATCTGCAGCGACGTGGCTGCACTATTTTGGTACCCGTACCTCGTGCCAGCCGTAAAGCCCTGGAGCATTGTGCTCACTGTTGCTAGCACCCAGAAACAGTCTGGGGTAGATGAAGCATCTGGAAACCATGACAAAGAAAATAACAAAAGAAATTGTTGCTATTTTGCAAGGAGTTCATAAGACCCAGCATCAGAAGATTTTTGGTAGCTTTATTGAAATAATTAGCACCATCAAACAGAAGAGGAATTAGATACTGCTATAGAATTCCCAAGGGTCAAAAAGAATACTTAACAGAGAAATTGGATTTCTTTAATATAATGAAAATCTCTTCGACAAGTGAAGTGCTTGATAAAGACCTAAATCACCCTACAGGAGACTGAGTTCTTCCGTAATAGATGTGTGCCATTCATGGCTACATTGTCACCTACCCAGGATGTTATAGAGAAAAGGCATACCCAGTACAGACTCTGAGAATCAATGCTTAGCCCCCTTCAAATTCCAAAACTGGAGGAACTCACAAATAGTGTGACAAATGTACAGATCACATGTGATGCAGACAAATAAAAAGTCCTGATCGGTGCAGATTTAATGTGACATCCCAACCACAGCATGTAGAATGTTCAGTATATTTTGTAGCAAAAAATACTGCATCTGATCCAAAAATGTAATCTGCCTGCTGAGTTGTCACACTGAAATTTTAACTCTAAACCATCTTTAAGGACCTTTAGAGTTCAAAAACTTTCAGCCTGAGGGACAGCTTCAGCCCACAGAAAGTTTGTTTGGCCATTATAGTGGTTGTATGGGCATGTGTGTGAACACTTAAGAAAATTACATATAAAAATCATGGAAGGGAACACTTTTACACTGCTGGTGGGACTGCAAACTAATACAACCTTTTTGGAAGCAAGTATGGAGAACTCTCAAAGAACTCAAGCTAGACCTCCCATCATTTGATCCTGCAATCCATTACTGGGCATCTACCCAGAAGAAAAAAAAATCCTTTTACCATAAGGACATTTGCACTAGACTGTTTATTGCAGCTCAATTTACAATCGCCAAAATGTGGAAACAGCCTAAATTCCCACCAATCCAGGAATGGATTAACAAGCTGTGGAATATGTACACTGTATAATACTATTCAGCCATTAAAAAGTGGAGACTTTACAGCCTTTGTATTAACCTGGATGGAAGTGGAACACATTATTCTTAGTAAAGCATCACAAGAATGGAGAAGCACGAATCCCCTGTACTAAATTTTGATGTGAGGACAATTAATGGCAATTAATGACATGGTGGGGGTGGGGGAGGGGGAGAGCAGAAAGAGAAAGAAGGGGAGAGGTGGTGAAAGGAAGAGCAGAGAGAGGGAAGGAGTGAGGGGGTGGGGTCTTGGTGTGTGCCATACCTTTTGGGGTGCAAGATATGATTGTAAGAGGGGCTTTACCTAATAAATGCAATCAGTGTAACCTATTTTCTCATACCCTCAATGAATCCCCAACAATAAAAAAAAAAGTCATGACTTCCATCTTCTCTTGAAAAATTAGAAAATTTGACAGCACTAGGACTATATTTTCATACAGCAACAAGCAGTGTAAGCTGGTAACCACAGCTCCCTATAGTCAAGGCCTTTGTGGTCGGGGTGAGCTGTCCCTACCATATTCCGTGGTTTTAACACCTGGACAACATCATTCAATGTCCCTACTCACCAGAAAGAACATGAATTTGCAACCTGAAAGGTGTGCAGGCAGTAATTGAAACATACATTAAAAAGCATTTTAATGGATGTACAAATTGGTATGGGAACACATAGATTTGGCTGACTTACTCTAGGGGAGTTCAGGTAGTAATCTCAAAAGCTATGGCAGGAATACAAAGGATAAGAAGGAGTCTCTCAGGTTGAGAATGAAGAAAGGGCACTCAGGGGTAACTGGCAGAACCCATTCATGGAGGCATAAATAGTATGTTTAAGCATTGGTTAAAAGTTCAATATTCTCTGGGAGGCTAAAGCAGGAGGACTGCTTGAGGTCAGGAGTTCAAGACCAGCTTAAACAAGAGTGAGATACCCATCTCCAAAAAAATAAAAATAAAAAAAATTAACCAAGCCTGGTAGTGGGTGCCAGTAGTTCCACCTCCTCAGGAGGCTGAGCAGGAAGATCACTTAAATCTACCAGTTTGAGCTTTCAGTGAGCTATGCTTGTACCACTGAACTCTGGCCTAGGAAACAGAGCAGG
This sequence comes from Arctocebus calabarensis, assembly GCA_963573935.1. Classification (NCBI taxonomy): domain Eukaryota; kingdom Metazoa; phylum Chordata; class Mammalia; order Primates; family Lorisidae; genus Arctocebus; species Arctocebus calabarensis. The sequence continues at coordinate 309 of CAUYON010007935.1, read as the reverse complement.
ACTCTGTTGCTAAATAAATGAATAAAGTTCATTATGGATGAAGTTTGGGGTTCATAGCATAAGATGTAAAAAGGCAACAGATTGTGAAGAATCTCAAGACACAAAGTTTAAGAGCTCACATTTTTATTTATTTATTTATTTATTTATTTTTTTATTGTTGGGGATTCATTGAGGGTACAAGAAACCATGTTACACTGGTTGCATTTGTTAGGAAAAGACCCTCTTACAATCGTGTTTTGCCCCCAAAAGGTGTGACACACACCAAGACCCCAAGACCCCACCCCCCTTACTCCTTCCCTCTCTCTGCTC